>JAAKFY010000046.1:72822-95322 GCA_011823955.1 Dissostichus mawsoni
TCTGTTTGTCTGGAACTGCTTCGAGTGCAGGTCCCTGGGTGCAGAGAGTGTTTGTGTGTGTGTGTGTGTGTGTGTGTGTGTGTGTGTGTGTGTGTGTGTGTGTGTGTGTTTGTGATTATAATATGTAATATATTAGGGTGGCGTGTGGCGCAGTGGATAGAGCGTTGGTGTGTCCCTGAGACACTTCACCCCAAAGTGCTCCTGTGGGGATTGCCCACAGTATTGAGTATGTAAGTCGCTTTGGATAAAAGCGTCTAACATGTGACATGTAATGTAATATTAAATTATCATCATCATTCACACGCTTAAATACAAATGAAGTACAATCATAAGAAATAATGGAGACAGACCCAAAAACACACACACACACACACACACAAACACACACACACACACACACACACACATACACTCACTCAAACACAAACACACACACACTCACTCACTCACTCACTCACTCACTCACTCACTCACTCACTCACTCACTCACTCACTCACTCACTCAAACACACACACACAAACACTCACTCAAACATACACACACACACAGACACACCACACACACACACACAGTACACACCACCGTACATACACACCACACACACACACACACACACACACACACATGCACACACAAACACACATACACACACACACACACACAAACACACACACACACACACTCACACACACACACACACACACACACACACACACACACACACACACACACCCTTCAGATTAATGGTCCAGTTTATCTTCATCAGCGTTTTATTACCTGAGATTATTCCAGTAATAAGCATCAGGTGAGGTCAGAGAGCAGCGCTCCCATTGGCCGGCTGCAGTCAGGTGACGGAGGAAAGTAGGCCAGTGTGTCTTTATCCTTATCTGTGTGTGTTTATCACTGAATGACTGGACACACAGACAGACACACAAAGAGGCAGCAGTGAGTGGATTCATATTTAGACCTGACGGAAGAAAAACAGTGTCCAGGTGAGGCGTTCAGGTGCACTTATCGTCTCAGTAAAGTGCGGCCTTCGTCACAGGTGAACACACACCAGACGCCTGTGTTGTGTTTTCATTTATAAATATAGATATAACTCACAATTTTCCAGAATCCCTAATTGACCAGCAGACTTTAATCTTCAGTTGTTGTTGTTACTTCCATCACGAAAGTCAACATTATCTTATAAACATTAATCGATTAACACAGATTTATAAGCTTTTATGGATTTCATCAGCAAATATTTTATGTTTCAGCAAAACCTCAGATTTTCTAAATGTCAATGTTTTTGTACACCATGCACAGTAACGTAGTACAGCAAGCGGCAATTAATGAAGATGATAAAAAACACAAACCACAGACAGAAAGAGTGTCTGAGTTGTTTCTAGGATGTGAGGAGTTCCTCAGGGCTCTATGCTCGGTCCTCTTTATTTCACATTTACAAGCTTTCATCGGCACACATGATACAAAACTGACTTATGGTGATATTAGTTCAGATCCAGGTGATATTAGTTCAGATCCAGGTGATATTAGTTCAGATACAGGTGATATTAGTTCAGATCCAGGTGATATTAGTTCAGATACAGGTGATATTAGTTCAGATCCTGGTGATATTAGTTCAGATCCTGGTGATATTAGTTCAGATACAGGTGATATTAGTTCAGATCCAGGTGATATTAGTTCAGATACAGGTGATATTAGTTCAGATCCAGGTGATATTAGTTCAGATCCAGGTGATATTAGTTCAGATCCAGGTGATATTAGTTCAGATCCAGGTGATATTAGTTCAGATACAGGTGATATTAGTTCAGATCCAGGTGATATTAGTTCAGATCCAGGTGATATTAGTTCAGATCCTGGTGATATTAGTTCAGATACAGGTGATATTAGTTCAGATCCAGGTGATATTAGTTCAGATCCAGGTTATATTAGTTCAGATACAGATGATATTAGTTCAGATACAGGTGATATTAGTTCAGATCCAGGTGATAT
Source organism: Dissostichus mawsoni (assembly GCA_011823955.1). Taxonomy (NCBI): domain Eukaryota; kingdom Metazoa; phylum Chordata; class Actinopteri; order Perciformes; family Nototheniidae; genus Dissostichus; species Dissostichus mawsoni. The sequence continues at coordinate 74,819 of JAAKFY010000046.1, forward strand.
TAGTTCAGATACAGGTGATATTAGTACAGATACAGATGATATTAGTTCAGATACTGGTGATATTAGTACAGATACAGATGATATTAGTTCAGATACAGGTGATATTAGTACAGATACAGATGATATTAGTTCAGATACAGGTGATATAGTACAGATACAGATGATATTAGTACAGATACAGGTGATATTAGTTCAGATACAGGTGATATTAGTACAGATACAGATGATATTAGTTCAGATACAGGTGATATTAGTACAGATACAGATGATTAGTACAGATACAGGTGATATTAGTACAGATACAGATGATATTCCAGATACAGGTGATATTAGTACAGATCCAGGTGATATTAGTACAGATACAGGTGATATTAGTACAGATACAGATGATATTAGTTCAGATACAGATGATATTAGTACAGATACAGATGATATTAGTTCAGATAGAGGTGATAATAGTTCAGATACAGATGATATTAGTTCAGATACAGGTGATATTAGTACAGATACAGATGATATTAGTACAGATACAGATGATATTAGTACAGATACAGGTGATATTAGTTCAGATACAGGTGATATTAGTACAGATACAGATGATATTAGTACAGATACAGGTGATATTAGTTCAGATACAGGTGATATTAGTACAGATACAGATGATATTAGTTCAGATACAGGTGATATTAGTACAGATACAGATGATATTAGTACAGATACAGGTGATATTAGTTCAGATACAGGTGATATTAGTACAGATACAGATGATATTAGTACAGATACAGGTGATATTAGTACAGATACAGGTGATATTAGTACAGATACAGATGATATTAGTACAGATACAGGTGATATTAGTTCAGATACAGGTGATATTAGTACAGATACAGATGATATTAGTACAGATACAGATGATATTAGTACAGATACAGGTGATATTAGTTCAGATACAGGTTATATTAGTTCAGATACAGATGATATTAGTACAGATACAGGTGATATTAGTACAGATACAGATGATATTAGTACAGATACAGATGATATTAGTACAGATACAGGTGATATTAGTTCAGATACAGGTGATATTAGTACAGATACAGATGATATTAGTACAGATACAGGTGATATTAGTTCAGATACAGGTGATATTAGTACAGATACAGATGATATTAGTTCAGATACAGGTGATATTAGTACAGATACAGATGATATTAGTACAGATACAGGTGATATTAGTTCAGATACAGGTGATATTAGTACAGATACAGATGATATTAGTACAGATACAGGTGATATTAGTACAGATACAGATGATATTAGTACAGATACAGGTGATATTAGTTCAGATACAGGTGATATTAGTACAGATACAGATGATATTAGTACAGATACAGGTGATATTAGTACAGATACAGGTGATATTAGTTCAGATACAGGTGATTATTAGTACAGATACAGGTGATATTAGTACAGATACAGATGATATTAGTACAGATACAGATGATATTAGTTCAGATACAGGTGATATTAGTTCAGATACAGGTGATATTAGTTCAGATACAGATGATATTAGTTCAGATACAGGTGATATTAGTTCAGATACAGATGATATTAGTTCAGATACAGATGATATTAGTACAGATACAGGTGATATTAGTTCAGATACAGATGATATTAGTTCAGATACAGGTGATATTAGTACAGATACAGGTGATATTAGTTCAGATACAGATGATATTAGTTCAGATACAGGTGATATTAGTACAGATACAGGTGATATTAGTACAGATACAGGTGATATTAGTTCAGATACAGATGATATTAGTTCAGATACAGGTGATATTAGTTCAGATACAGATGATATTAGTTCAGATACAGGTGATATTAGTACAGATACAGGTGATATTAGTTCAGATACAGATGATATTAGTTCAGATACAGGTGATATTAGTACAGATCCAGGTGATATTAGTTCAGATACAGGTGATATTAGTTCAGATACAGATGATATTAGTTCAGATACAGGTGATATTAGTACAGATACAGGTGATATTAGTTCAGATACAGATGATATTAGTTCAGATACAGGTGATATTAGTACAGATACAGGTGATATTAGTTCAGATACAGATGATATTAGTTCAGATACAGATGATATTAGTTCAGATACAGATGATATTAGTTCAGATCCAGGTGATATTAGTTCAGATACAGATGATATTAGTTCAGATACAGATGATATTAGTTCAGATACAGATGATATTAGTTCAGATACAGGTGATATTAGTTCAGATACAGGTGATATTAGTTCAGATCCAGGTGATATTAGTTCAGATACAGATGATATTAGTTCAGATACAGGTGATATTAGTTCAGATCCAGGTGATATAGTACAGATCCAGGTGATATTAGTTCAGATACAGATGATATTAGTTCAGATACAGATGATATTAGTTCAGATACAGATGATATTAGTTCAGATACAGGTGATATTAGTTCAGATCCAGGTGATATTAGTTCAGATCCAGGTGATATTAGTTCAGATACAGATGATATTAGTTCAGATACAGATGATATTAGTTCAGATCCAGGTGATATTAGTTCAGATACAGATGATATTAGTTCAGATACAGATGATATTAGTTCAGATACAGATGATATTAGTTCAGATACAGGTGATATTAGTTCAGATCCAGGTGATATTAGTACAGATCCAGGTGATATTAGTTCAGATACAGGTGATATTAGTTCAGATACAGTGATATTAGTTCAGATACAGGTGACATTAGTTCAGATACAGGTGATATTAGTACAGATACAGGTGATATTAGTACAGATACAGGTGATATTAGTACAGATACAGATGATATTAGTACAGATACAGGTGATATTAGTTCAGATACAGGTGATATTAGTACAGATACAGATGATATTAGTACAGATACAGGTGATATTAGTTCAGATACAGGTGATATTAGTACAGATACAGATGATATTAGTTCAGATACAGGTGATATTAGTACAGATACAGATGATATTAGTACAGATACAGGTGATATTAGTTCAGATACAGGTGATATTAGTACAGATACAGATGATATTAGTACAGATACAGGTGATATTAGTACAGATACAGATGATATTAGTACAGATACAGGTGATATTAGTACAGATACAGATGATATTAGTACAGATACAGGTGATATTAGTTCAGATACAGGTGATATTAGTACAGATACAGATGATATTAGTACAGATACAGATGATATTAGTTCAGATACAGGTGATTAGTACAGATACAGGTGATATTAGTTCAGATACAGGTGATATTAGTACAGATACAGATGATATTAGTTCAGATACAGGTGATATTAGTACAGATACAGATGATATTAGTACAGATACAGGTGATATTAGTACAGATACAGATAATATTAGTACAGATACAGGTGATATTAGTACAGATACAGGTGATATTAGTACAGATACAGATGATATTAGTTCAGATACAGGTGATATTAGTTCAGATACAGATGATATTAGTTCAGATACAGATGATATTAGTACAGATACAGGTGATATTAGTTCAGATACAGATGATATTAGTTCAGATACAGGTGATATTAGTACAGATACAGGTGATATTAGTTCAGATACAGATGATATTAGTTCAGATACAGGTGATATTAGTACAGATACAGGTGATATTAGTTCAGATACAGATGATATTAGTTCAGATACAGGTGATATTAGTTCAGATACAGATGATATTAGTTCAGATACAGTGATATTAGTACAGATACAGATGATATTAGTACAGATCCAGGTGATATTAGTTCAGATACAGGTGATATTAGTTCAGATCCAGGTGATATTAGTTCAGATACAGATGATATTAGTTCAGATACAGGTGATATTAGTTCAGATACAGGTGATATTAGTACAGATACAGATGATATTAGTTCAGATACAGGTGATATTAGTACAGATACAGGTGATATTAGTTCAGATACAGGTGATATTAGTACAGATACAGATGATATTAGTTCAGATACAGATGATATTAGTACAGATACAGGTGATATTAGTTCAGATACAGATGATATTAGTACAGATACAGGTGATATTAGTTCAGATACAGGTGATATTAGTCAGATCCAGGTGATATTAGTACAGATACAGATGATATTAGTTCAGATACAGGTGATATTAGTTCAGATACAGGTGATATTAGTTCAGATACAGGTGATATTAGTTCAGATACAGATGATATTAGTACAGATACAGGTGATATTAGTTCAGATACAGGTGATATTAGTACAGATCCAGGTGATATTAGTACAGATACAGATGATATTAGTTCAGATACAGGTGATATTAGTTCAGATCCAGGTGATATTAGTTCAGATACAGGTGATATTAGTTCAGATACAGATGATATTAGTACAGATACAGGTGATATTAGTTCAGATACAGGTGATATTAGTTCAGATACAGGTGATATTAGTACAGATACAGGTGATATTAGTTCAGATACAGGTGATATTAGTACAGATACAGATGATATTAGTTCAGATACAGGTGATATTAGTTCAGATACAGATGATATTAGTTCAGATACAGGTGATATTAGTTCAGATACAGGTGATATTAGTACAGATACAGATGATATTAGTACAGATACAGGTGATATTAGTTCAGATACAGATGATATTAGTTCAGATACAGGTGATATTAGTACAGATACAGATGATATTAGTACAGATACAGGTGATATTAGTTCAGATCCTGGTGATATTAGTACAGATACAGGTGATATTAGTACAGATACAGATGATATTAGTACAGATACAGATGATTTAGTTCAGATACAGGTGATATTAGTACAGATACAGGTGATATTAGTACAGATACAGGTGATATTAGTTCAGATCCTGGTGATATTAGTACAGATACAGGTGATATTATACAGATACAGGTGATATAGTACAGATACAGGTGATATTAGTTCAGATACAGGTGATATTAGTTCAGATACAGGTGATATTAGTACAGATACAGATGATATTAGTTCAGATACAGGTGATATTAGTACAGATACAGGTGATATTAGTACAGATACAGGTGATATTAGTACAGATACAGGTGATATTAGTTCAGATCCAGGTGATATTAGTACAGATACAGGTGATATTAGTTCAGATCCTGGTGATATTAGTACAGATACAGGTGATATTAGTACAGATACAGGTGATATTAGTTCAGATCCTGGTGATATTAGTACAGATACAGGTGATATTAGTACAGATACAGGTGATATTAGTTCAGATACAGGTGACTAGTACAGATCCAGGTGATATTAGTTCAGATCCTGGTGATATTAGTTCAGATCCTGGTGATATTAGTACAGATACAGGTGATATTAGTTCAGATACAGGTGATATTAGTTCAGATCCTGGTGATACTAGTACAGATACAGGTGATTATTAGTATACAGGTGATATTAGTTCAGATCCTGGTGATACTAGTACAGATACAGGTGATATTAGTACAGATACAGGTGATATTAGTACAGATACAGGTGATATTAGTTCAGATCCTGGTGATATTAGTACAGATACAGGTGATATTAGTACAGATACAGGTGATATTAGTTCAGATCCAGGTGATATTAGTACAGATACAGGTGATACTAGTACAGATCCAGGTGATATTAGTTCAGATCCTGGTGATATTAGTACAGATACAGATGATATTAGTACAGATACAGGTGATATTAGTTCAGATACAGATGATATTAGTTCAGATACAGGTGATATTAGTACAGATACAGGTGATATTAGTACAGATACAGATGATATTAGTTCAGATACAGGTGATATTAGTACAGATACAGGTGATATTAGTACAGATACAGGTGATATTAGTACAGATACAGATGATATTAGTTCAGATACAGGTGATATTAGTACAGATACAGGTGATATTAGTACAGATACAGGTGATATTAGTACAGATACAGGTGATATTAGTACAGATACAGATGATATTAGTTCATATACAGGTGATATTAGTTCAGATACAGGTGATATTAGTACAGATACAGGTGATATTAGTACAGATACAGATGATATTAGTTCAGATACAGGTGATATTACAGATACAGGTGATATTAGTACAGATACAGGTGATATTAGTCAGATCCAGGTGATATTAGTTCAGATACAGGTGATATTAGTTCAGATCCTGGTGATATTAGTACAGATACAGATATATTAGTTCAGATACAGTGATACTAGTACAGATACAGGTGATATTAGTACAGATACAGGTGATATTAGTACAGATACAGGTGATATTAGTACAGATACAGATGATATTAGTTCAGATACAGGTGATATTAGTACAGATACAGGTGATATTAGTACAGATACAGATGATATTAGTTCAGATACAGGTGATATTAGTACAGATACAGGTGATATTAGTACAGATACAGGTGATATTAGTTCAGATCCTGGTGATATTAGTACAGATCCAGATGATATTAGTTCAGATCCAGGTGATTTAGTACAGATACAGGTGATATTAGTACAGATCAGATGATATTAGTTCAGATACAGGTGATATTAGTACAGATACAGGTGATATTAGTACAGATACAGGTGATATTAGTACAGATACAGATGATATTAGTTCAGATACAGGTGATATTAGTTCAGATACAGATGATATTAGTACAGATACAGATGATATTAGTTCAGATACAGGTGATATTAGTTCAGATACAGGTGATATTAGTACAGATACAGATGATATTTTCAGATACAGGTGATATTAGTTCAGATACAGGTGATATTAGTACGATAGGTGATATTAGTTCAGATACAGGTGATATTAGTACAGATACAGATGATATTAGTTCAGATACAGGTGATATTAGTACAGATACAGATGATATTAGTTCAGATACAGGTGATATTAGTTCAGATCAGGTGATATTAGTTCAGATCCAGGTGATATTAGTTCAGATACAGGTGATATTAGTACAGATCAGGTGATATTAGTACAGATACAGATGATATTAGTTCAGATACAGGTGATATTAGTACAGATACAGATGATATTAGTTCAGATACAGGTGATATTAGTTCAGATCCAGGTGATATTAGTACAGATACAGGTGATATTAGTACAGATACAGTGATATTAGTACAGATCCAGGTGATATTAGTACAGATACAGGTGATATTAGTTCATATACAGGTGATATTAGTACAGATACAGGTGCTATTAGTACAGATACAGGTGATATTAGTACAGATACAGGTGATATTAGTACAGATCCAGGTGATATTAGTACAGATACAGGTGATATTAGTACAGATACAGGTGATATTAGTTCAGATCCAGGTGATATTAGTTCAGATCCAGGTGATATTAGTACAGATACAGGTGATATTAGTACAGATACAGGTGATATTAGTACAGATACAGTGATATTAGTTCAGATCCAGGTGATATTAGTTCAGATCCAGGTGATATTAGTACAGATCCAGGTGATATTAGTTCAGATCCAGGTGATATTAGTTCAGATACAGATGATATTAGTACAGATACAGGTGATATTAGTTCAGATACAGGTGATATTAGTACAGATACAGATGATATTAGTTCAGATCCAGGTTATATTAGTTCAGATACAGATGATATTAGTACAGATACAGGTGATATTAGTACAGATACAGGTGATATTAGTACAGATCCAGGTGATATTAGTACAGATACAGGTGATATTAGTTCATATACAGGTGATATTAGTACAGATACAGGTGATATTAGTACAGATACAGATGATATTAGTTCAGATACAGATGATATTAGTTCAGATCCAGGTGATATTAGTACAGATACAGGTGATATTAGTACAGATACAGGTGATATTAGTACAGATCCAGGTGATATTAGTACAGATACAGGTGATATTAGTAATCCAGGTGATATTAGTTCATATACAGGTGATATTAGTACAGATACAGGTGATATTAGTACAGATACAGATGATATTAGTTCAGATACAGGTGATATTAGTACAGATACAGATGATATTAGTTCAGATACAGGTGATATTAGTTCAGATCCAGGTGATATTAGTACAGATACAGGTGATATTAGTTCAGATCCAGGTGATATTAGTTCAGATCCAGGTGATATTAGTACAGATACAGGTGATATTAGTACAGATACAGGTGATATTAGTACAGATACAGGTGATATTAGTTCAGATCCAGGTGATATTAGTTTCAGATCCAGGTGATATTAGTACAGATCCAGGTGATATTAGTTCAGATACAGATGATATTAGTACAGATACAGGTGATATTAGTACAGATACAGGTGATATTAGTTCAGATCCAGGATATTAGTTCAGATCCAGGTGATATTAGTTCAGATACGATGATATTAGTACAGATACAGGTGATATTAGTTCAGATACAGGTGATATTAGTACAGATACAGGTGATATTAGTTCAGATACAGATGATATTAGTTCAGATACAGGTGATATTAGTACAGATACAGATGATATTAGTTCAGATACAGGTGATATTAGTTCAGATACAGGTGATATTAGTACAGATACAGATGATATTAGTACAGATACAGGTGATATTAGTACAGATACAGGTGATATTAGTTCAGATACAGATGATATTAGTTCAGATACAGGTGATATTAGTTCAGATACAGTGATATTAGTTCAGATACAGGTGATATTAGTTCAGATACAGGTGATATTAGTTCAGATACAGATGATATTAGTTCAGATACAGGTGATATTAGTTCAGATACAGGTGATATTAGTTCAGATACAGGTGATATTAGTACAGATACAGGTGATATTAGTACAGATACAGGTGATATTATTCAGATCCTGGTGATATTAGTACAGATACAGGTGATATTAGTACAGATACAGGTGATATTAGTTCAGATCCTGGTGATATTAGTACAGATACAGGTGATATTAGTACAGATCAGGTGATATTAGTACAGATACAGGTGATATTAGTTCAGATACAGGTGATATTAGTACAGATACAGGTGATATTAGTTCATATCCTGGTGATATTAGTACAGATACAGATGATATTAGTTCAGATACAGGTGATATTAGTACAGATACAGATGATATTAGTTCAGATACAGGTGATATTAGTTCAGATACAGATGATATTAGTACGATACAGGTGATATTAGTACAGATACAGGTGATATTAGTACAGATACAGATGATATTAGTTCAGATACAGGTGATATTAGTACAGATACAGGTGATATTAGTCAGATACAGATGATATTAGTACAGATACAGGTGATATTAGTACAGATACAGGTGATATTAGTACAGATACAGGTGATATTAGTACAGATACAGGTGATATTAGTACAGATACAGGTGATATTAGTTCAGATACAGGTGATATTAGTTCAGATCCTGGTGATATTAGTACAGATACAGATGATATTAGTTCAGATACAGGTGATATTAGTACAGATACAGATGATTTAGTACAGATACAGGTGATATTAGTACAGATACAGGTGATATTAGTTCAGATACAGATGATATTAGTTCAGATACAGGTGATATTAGTTCAGATACAGGTGATATTAGTACAGATACAGGTGATATTAGTACAGATCCAGGTGATATTAGTTCAGATACAGGTGATATTAGTACAGATACAGGTGATATTAGTACAGATACAGGTGATATTAGTTCAGATCCTGGTGATATTAGTACAGATCAGGTGATATTATACAGATACAGGTGATATTAGTACAGATACAGGTGATATTAGTTCAGATCCTGGTGATATTAGTTCAGATCCTGGTGATATTAGTACAGATACAGGTTATATTAGTTCAGATACAGGTGATATTAGTACAGATACAGGTGATATTAGTTTCAGATACAGATGATATTAGTTCAGATACAGGTTATATTAGTTCAGATACAGGTGATATTAGTACAGATACAGATGATATTAGTTCAGATACAGGTGATATTAGTACAGATACAGGTGATATTAGTACAGATACAGGTGATATTAGTACAGATACAGGTGATATTAGTACAGATACAGATGATATTAGTACAGATACAGGTGTATAGTATACAGATACAGATGATATTAGTTCAGATACAGGTGATATTAGTACAGATACAGGTGATATTAGTACAGATACAGGTGATATTTAGTACAGATACAGGTGATATTAGTACAGATACAGATGATATTAGTACAGATACAGGTGATATTAGTACAGATACAGGTGATATTAGTTCAGATCTGGTGATATTAGTACAGATACAGGTGATATTGTACAGATACAGGTGATATTAGTTCAGATACAGGTGATATTAGTACAGATACAGGTGATATTAGTTCAGATACAGGTGATATTAGTACGATACAGGTGGCACCAACACCATGCCACGTTCAGAGTCACTTAAATCACTTTTCTTCCCAGTCCGGATGTTTGAACTTCACCAGGTCGTCATCATCATGACTAAATGCATTGAGTTGCTGCCCTGTGATTGGCTCGTCAGATATTTCCCTTAACGAGCGTTGAACAGGTGAACCTAGTGGCCAGTGAGGGTATACATTATATCAGTTTATGTTCTCAGGTGTATAAGATAAGATAAGATCAGATCAGATAAGAAGAACTTTATTGATCCCAATTTAAGGAATTGTTTGCGTTGCAGCAGCATTAAAGATATGGCATTGTAAAATACAAATGAAAGAGTATAATAAACAATCCAAAATGTAAACATCTCAATATAAATAAAATAGCATTAAAAAAAGTAGAAAATATACATGTTGAGTTACAAATGTACAGAAACAAAATCCCCACAGAGACTCTCTAACGTTAAATATTGATCTGGACTCAGACACTTGTCGGCTACTTTATAATAATAATAATAAGCTTGGATTTATATAGCGCCTTTCATGAGAGCCAAGGTCGCTTTACAAAGAAGAACAGACAGACAGACAGACAGACAGACAGACAGACAGACAGACAGACAGACAGACAGACAGACAGACGCAGACAGACAGACAGACAGACAGACAGACAGACAGACAGACAGACAGGCAGCAGACAGGCAGACAGACAGGCAGGCAGGCAGGCAGGCAGGCAGGCAGGCAGGCAGGCAGGCAGCAGACAGACAGACAGACAGACAGACAGACAGACAGACAGACAGACAGACAGACAGACAGACAGACAGGCAGACAGGCAGACAGACAGACAGACAGACAGACAGACAGACAAAACAACAAATAGATTAGGGGCCAAAGGCCTCAGTGAACAGATGGGACTTGAGGGCCCTTTTGAAGGCGTCAAGCGTGGGGATGTTGCGGATCTCCGCAGGGAGAGCGTTCCAGAGGGTGGGGGCTGCCACACTGAAGGCTCTGTCCCCGAAGGTTCGCAGTTTGGTGCGGGGGGGCGGTAAACAGGCCAGAGTCTGAGGACCGCAGGTTCCGGGGTGGGGCATGTGGGCGAAGGATGTCCGATAGGTACTGGGGGGCTGGGCATGGAGGGACTTGTAGGAGGAAGTGCAGCTGGATTAAAACTGACTCACCTTATGTTGGTAAGTAATGAGATCTACAGTACGAGTCCCTCTGAAGGGAAATACTAACGTGTCCTTTCAAAAGAAAACACACAGCTGATTCGATTTGGACCGCAGGGCGACCATGACTTCAGTAAATATCAAACTGCACAATTTAATACAGGCTCTCACACACACACACACACACACACACACACACACACACACACACACACACACACACAACACACCACAACACACACACACACACACACACACACACACACACACACAGTGCTGAGGGATTTGTGATCTGGTCGGGCTCCAGCTCTCAGGATGAGAAACAGCCTCTGAGAGAAATCTCTGCAAACATTACACACTGAAGTTCATAAACACACTTTCACTGCTGCAGAGTTTACCAGAGCAACAACACAAAGGACTCTTATCAGGGAGACACACAACTTATCAGGGAGACACACAACTTATCAGGGAGACACACAACTTATCAGGGAACACACACCTGGTGTTCATGTGAGGACACAATATAACAACTACAGAGAGATAAGAATGAAGAAAAGACACACAAAAAAGAGATGCAAATCCTCTACAAAGGGACTCAAAACAAAGACGAATAAATAGAGACACTAAACATCATCAAAGACACTAAACATCATCAAAGACACTAAACATCAACAAAGACACTTAACAATACCAACAAAGACACTTAACACTACCAACAAAGACACTTAACACTACCAACAAAGACACTTAACACTACCAACAAAGACACTTAACACTACCAACAAAGACACTTAACAAACACAAATGGATGTAAAACACCTGCAGATACAAACGTACGACAAAGAGACACAAATAAAGAGACGCAAAGTGACGACAAAGAGAAACTAAACAACTGCAAACAACGTTTAAACCAACAGATGCAAAACAAGAAAAGACCCTTTACTCATACAAATAAACACAGACACAAAACAATCAGAGTCAGAATCCCTTTATTAGTCCCACAGAGGGGACATTTACAACTCAAAGAGAATCAAAACAAAACAAAAATGAGCTTTACAGAGACAACTAAATCACAGAGACGCAAAACAACTTCAGAGAGTCAAATAAAAAAACGACAGAGGTCAGCTGACTCCTGTTAGCCGTTAGCTTTAGCTTTAGCTCAGGTGGGGGTGAGGGGGTGAGAAAGTGAAAGGGTGAGGGGGGGGGAGATGAAGCTCAGAGAACATTCCCAGGGTCTGACTCACCCCGCAGAGTTTATCTTGTTTACGAGATGTGTAAGCTGGAATAAATCAGGAGGAACACCAGGCGTTAGCCGCTACGCTAACACCACCTGACAGACACACACACACACACACACACACACCCACACACAACACACACACACACACACACACACACCACACACACACACACACACACACACACACACACACACACACACCACACACTATAGCCAATGTGAGATACGTTAACAGAACGACCCGCAGAGAAAATATGAGCCCAGTTTTTAGAACAGAGACAAAAAAAAAAACTGAATAGAAAAATGTGAACTGCAGTGCATTCTGGGACGTGGATAGCATCAATAAACATCAGCTGACTAGCATATGGATTAAGCATGTGCATAACCTCCCTCTCAAAGAGAAGCTCTGCAGAAACTGAGGAGCGATAATCAATACAAAAGTTCATTATCGTCTATTCATCCGTCCATCCATCCATCTTCTCCCGCTTATCCGTGGTCGGGTCGCGGAGGTAGCGGTTCCAGCAGAGAGCCCCAAACTTTCCTTTCCCTCAACCAGCTCCTTCATGACGAGGTGAGGGTAGGAACGAAAATGGCCCGGTAGACAGAGAGCTTTGCCTTCTGGCTCAGCTCTCTTTTCGTCACAACGGTGCGGTAAAGCGACTGCAGTACCGCTCCCGCTGCTCCGATTCTCCGGCCCATCTCACGCTCCATTGTTCCCTCACTCGAGAACAAGACCCCGAGATACTTGAACTCCTTCACTTGGGGTAAGGACTCATTCCCTACTTGGAGTGGACAGTCGGTTTCCTGCTGAGAACCATGGCCTCAGATTTGGAGGTGCTGATCCTCATCCCAGCCGCTTCACACTCGGTTGCGAACCGATCCAGTGAGTGCTGAGGTCGCAGACCGATGAAGCCATTAGAACCACATCATCTGCAAAAAGCAGTGGTGCAATCCTTAGTCCACCGAACTGCAGACCCCCCCCCCCCACGACTACGCCTCGAAATCCTATCCATGTATATTACAAACAGGATCGGTGACAAAGCGCAGCCCTGGCGGAGGCCAACCCTCACCGGAAATGGGTCCGACTTACTGCCGAGGACCCGGACACAGCTCTCGCTTTGGGAGTACAGAGATTGGATGGCCCTGAGTAGAGACCCCCTCACCCCATACTCCTGCAGCACCTCCCACAGTAACTCCCTGGGAACTCGGTCATACGCCTTCTCCAAGTCTACAAAACACATGTAGACCGGATAAGCATACTCCCAGGCCCCCTCCAGGATCCTTGCGAGAGTAAAAAGCTGATCCGTCGTTCCACGACCAGGACGGAATCCGCATTGTTCCTCCTCAATCTGAGGTTCGACAATCGGCCTGACCCTCCTTTCAAGTACCTTAGAGTAAACTTTCCCGGGGAGGCTGAGTAGTGTGATGCCTCTGTAATTGGCACACACCCTCTGATCCCCCTTTTTGAAAAGGGGAACCACCACCCCGGTCTGCCACTCCTTCGGTACTGTTTCCGACTTCCACGCAACGTTGATGAGACGTGTCAACCATGACAGTCCCTCAACACCCAGAGCCTTCAGCATTTCTGGGCGGATCTCATCCACCCCCGGGGCTTTGCCACTGTGGAGTCGTTTGACGACCTCAGTGACCTCCCCCCGGGAGATTGGTGTTGATCCCCCGTCATACTCCAGCTCTGCCTCTAACATAGAGGGCGGAGTTGTCGGGTTCAGGAGTTCCTCAAAGTGTTCCTTCCAACGCCCTAACACTCCATCAGTTGAGGTCAACAACGTCCCATCCTTACTGTACACAGCTTGGATGGTTCCCTGCTTCCCCCTCCTGAGGTGTCGGACAGTTTTCCAGAACAACTTTGGTGCCGCCCGAAAGTCCTTTTCCATGGCTTCTCCGAACTTCTCCCACACCCGCTGCTTTGCCTCGGCCACGGCTGAGGCTGCTGCCCTTCGGGCCCGTCGGTACCTTGCAACTGCCTCGGGAGTCCCCCGGGATAACAAATCCCTGAAGGCCTCCTTCTTCAGTCGGACGGCTTCCCTGACCACCGGTGTCCACCAGGAGGTTCGAGGGTTACCGCCCCTTGAGGCACCTAAGACCTTGAGACCACAGCTCCCCGCCGCGGCTTCGGCAATAGAGGCTTTGAACACCGCCCACTCTGGTTCAATGTCCCCAACCTCCACAGGAATGCCAGAAAAGCTCCGCCGGAGGTGTGCGTTGAAGGCCTCCTGAACTTGGGCCTCCTCCAGACGTTCCCAGTTCACCCGAACTACACGTTTGGGCTTACCAGGTCTGTCCAAGGCTTCCCCCGCCACTCGACCCAACTCACCACCAGATGGTGATCAGTTGACAACTCCGCCCCTCTCTTTACCCGAGTGTCCAAAACATACGGCCTCAGGTCCGATGATACGATAACGAAATCGATCATGGACCTTCTGCCTAGGGTGCTCTGGTACCACGTACACTTATGAGCATCCTTATGTTTGAA
Organism: Dissostichus mawsoni; assembly: GCA_011823955.1. Taxonomy (NCBI): domain Eukaryota; kingdom Metazoa; phylum Chordata; class Actinopteri; order Perciformes; family Nototheniidae; genus Dissostichus; species Dissostichus mawsoni. Next base: position 90,191 of record JAAKFY010000046.1, read on the forward strand.
CATGGTGTTTGTTATGGCCAATCCATGACTAGCACAGAAGTCCAGTAACAAACCACCACTCCGGTTCAGATCAGGGGGGCCGTTCCTCCCAATCACGCCCCTCCAAGTGTCTCCATCATTGCCCACATGTGCGTTGAAGTCTCCCAGCAAGATTAAAGAGTCCCCTTCAGGAGCCCCATACAGGACTCTTTCCAGGGTCTCCAAGAAGGCCGTATACTCTGAACTGCTGTTTGGTGCATAAGCACACACAACAGTCAGAGTTTTCCCCCCCATAACCCGCAGGCGTAGGGAGGCGACCCTCTCGTCCACTGGGGTAAACTCCAACAACGAAGCACCCAACCGGGGGCTTGTGAGTATCCCCACACCCGCCCGGCGCCTCACACCTTGAGCAACTCCGGAGAAGAATAGAGTCCAACCCCTATCCAGAAGTAAGGTTCCAGAGCCGACGCTGTGCGTAGAGGTGAGCCCAACCAGATCCAACTGGTAACGCTCCACCTCCCGCACAAGCTCCGGCTCCTTCCCCCCCAGAGAGGTGACATTCCACGTCCCCAAAGCCAGCTTCTGTCGCCCGGGTCTGGTCCGTCGAGACCCTCTGCTTTCACTGCCACCCTTCTGGCAGTGCACCCGACCCCATCGCTGTTTCCTAGGTGGTGGGCCCGCGGGACGGAGAAGCGGAGGTGTTGCCCATGTTGCCTTTTCGGGCTGTGCCCGGCCGGGCTCCATGGCAAGCCCGGCCACCAGACGCTCGCCGACGAGTCCTCCTTCTGGGCCTGGCTCCAGAAGGGGACCCCGGGCTTCCTCCGGGCCGGGTATCCTCACTTCTCTGTTCGTCTTTCATGAGGTCTTTGAACCAATCTTAGTCTGGCCCCTTGCCTGAGACCAATTTGCCATGGGAGACCCTACCAGGAACACAAGGTTCCAGACAACACAGCCCCCAGGTTCATCAGGGCACACAAACCTCTCCACCACGGTAAGGTGCTTCTTCAGAGAGGTCATTATCGTCAAAATAAATATAATTAAAAAGTTTATAAAAACATAAAAATTTAAGAGGAAAATATCCAATAAGATAAAATATATAAATAGAATATTGATAATAAGAAGAAAGAAAAAGGTGCACATTGAACTACAAAACATCACAACAAAGTGTGGAGATTCTCCTGATGGACTAAACGGGTAAGAATCATAAAGAGGTTATAGCGACAGCAGGAAACCAACAAAGTCGCTGAGAGGCTGAGGCCGGGCCTGTTTGATATCGTGTGACATGCTACAAAAAAGTACTTGCTGAGATCAAAAACTCTGTTGCAAAATAATGTGGTTTAATGAAAACTGGGATGATCAACTTATTCTCCTTGGACATGTACATCATGATATTAATCAAAGCAATCATTTCAACTTGCGGTCAACAAAAACGACCCTGTGTCACCCTCTCTTCCACACACACCTCACGCAGGTGAACAGGATTATAATGAGTGCCGCCCATATCCATGTGACCCAAGCCAACCAATCAATAGTGCTCAAACAAATATCTTATATTAAAACAAAAACGCAATACTATACATGTTTCATGGCTCCTACAGAGGTGCTAACATGTGGAGATTCTCCTGATGGACTAAACGGGTAAGAACATACTCAACATACTAAACTATTATAAGAACTATAACTCTGCTTCCTCTTGAATAATAAGTGTGTGTTTCTCCAGCGCAATAACCCCCGGTCAGAGAGTGTTGTAAACCTGGAGATTTATAATAAATGAGGCAACAGTGGGATGAATTCAACAGTAAATCGTTCATCGAGGGAACAGAAAACACGCGTCAGCACTTTGTGTTTGAGATGAGTCATCAGATTAATGATGCCATAAGAGATCAGATCGTTCATCACGCCTCGTCCATCACCACCTGACTCTACAATTAGCTCATGTACAGTTATCTCTGTTATTATACCGGGGGGGGTTGCATAATCTCAGAGAAGTAACCCACAGGTGGTCTGCAGGAAGAACAGGGACTCAAAGAACATTAACAAGATGTACTTTAAATGATGAATGGATGCTGCACATGGGCTTCTTCTGCTTTACACTCATTCAATTCCTTTGATCATCATACAGATACAGATACAGGGGGGGGGGGGCGTAGTAATCAGCAGCGAACCGTGTATTTCGGTTTATTCACGGCATTCATTTTGTTATTCTACAGTATTGTTGTTTATAGTTATGTGTTAATGTATCTAACCCAATTTGTGTTCTTTGAAATGGAAAAGGATATCGCATTGTGTTTGTTACTGTCGTTGCAGTTGTATATGTCTTAAGTGTAATTTAGCTTGGCTTCCTATTTTGTATGGACATGCTTTTATTTTGAAGGAGAGTTAGCGCTGTTGACAGGAAGTTGTTGTTGCTATGGAAATAACGTGACGGAGATTAACGGAGAAAAAGTCATATCTACATGAAGAAGGAGAAAGTAAAGGATAACGTTTATGGTTAAGTGTTAGAGGCACAAGCTCTTAGGTTGATATTGGAGATTTCAATAAATTCAATGTGGCAGCCGCAGTGCAGCCACATTGATACAAACAAATAAGAATATCCGAATAACGAAATTGAAACCCGAATAGTACTCCAACGAACGAATATTCGGATATTCGGGTACAGCCCTAGTATACATACATACCGTAACGTACGGTAACATTACATAATATAACGTGAAATAAAGTAACGTGATATACGTAACGTACTGTATCGTAAAGTTACTTACAGTATGATAACATAATATACTGTACTTTAAAAGACAGTAACGTACCGCAATGTCACAAACTGTAACGTTACATACCATAACATACGTTCACGGTATATACCGTAACATACGTTCACGTATTCACGTTATACCATAACATACGTTCACGGTATATACCGTAACATACGTTCACGGTATATAGCGTAACATACGTTCACATATACCATAACATAGGTTCACGGTATATACCGTAACATACGTTCACGGTATATACCATAACATACGTTCACATTATATACCATAACATAGGTTCACGGTATATACCATACATACGTTCACATTATATACCATAACATACGTTCACGGTATATACCATAAAATACGTTCACATTATATACCATAACATAGGTTCACGGTATATACCATAACGTACGTTCACGGTATATACCATAACATACGTTCACGGTATATACCATAACATACGTTCACGGTATATACCATAACATACGTTCACGGTATATACCATAACATAGGTTCACGGTATATACCATAACATACGTTCACATTATATACCATAACATACGTTCACGGTATATACCATAAAATACGTTCACATTATATACCATAACATAGGTTCACGGTATATACCATAACGTACGTTCACGGTATATACCATAACGTACGTTCACGGTATATACCATAACGTACGTTCACGGTATATACCATAACGTACGTTCACGGTATATACCATAACGTACGTTCACGGTATATACCATAACATACGTTCACGGTATATACCATAACATACGTTCACATTATATACCATAACATACGTTCACGGTATATACCATAACATACGTTCACGTTATATACCATAACATACGTTCACGGTATATACCATAACATACGTTCACGTTATATACCATAACATACGTTCACGGTATATACCATAACATACGCTCACGGTATATACCATAACATAGGTTCACGGTATATACCATAACATACGTTCACATTATATACCATAACATACGTTCACGGTATATACCATAACATACGTTCACGTTATATACCATAACATACGTTCACGGTATATACCATAGCATACGCTCACGGTATATACCATAACATAGGTTCACGGTATATACCATAACATACGTTCACATTATATACCATAACATACGTTCACGGTATATACCATAACATACGTTCACGTTATATACCATGACATATGTTCACATACATTCACATTATATACCATAACATACGTTCACGGTATATACCATAACATAGGTTCACGGTATATACCATAACATACGTTCACGGTATATACCATAACATAGGTTCACGGTATATACCATAACATACGTTCACGGTATATACCATAACATACGTTCACGGTATATACCATAACATACGTTCACATTATATACCATAACATACGTTCACATTATATACCATAACATACGTTCACATTATATACCATAGCATACGTTCACATTATATACCATAATATACGTTCACGGTATATACCATAACATACGTTCACGGTATATACCATAACATACGTTCACATTATATACCATAACATACGTTCACATTATATACCATAACATACGTTCACGGTATATACCATAACATACGTTCACGGTATATACCATAACATACGTTCACATTATATACCATAACATACGTTCACATTATATACCATAGCATACGTTCACATACATTCACATTATATACCATAACATACGTTCACGTTATATACCATAACATACGTTCACGGTATATACCATAACATACGTTCACGGTATATACCATAACATACGTTCACATTATATACCATAACATACGTTCACATTATATACATAGCATACGTTCACATACATTCACATTATACCATAACATACGTTCACGTTATATACCATAACATACGTTCACGGTATATACCATAACATACGTTCACGGTATATACCATAACATACGTTCACGTTATATACCATAACATACGTTCACGGTATATACCATAACATACGTTCACGGTATATACCATAACATACGTTCACGGTATATACCATAACATACGTTCACATATATACCATAACATACGTTCACGGTATATACCATAACATACGCTCACGGTATATACCATAACATACGTTCACATTATATACCGTAACATACGTTCACGGTATATACCATAAATACGTTCACGGTATATACCGTAACATACGTTCACGGTATATACCGTAACATACGCTCACGGTATATACCATAAAATACGTTCACATTATATACCATAACATACGTTCACGGTATATACCATAACATACGCTCACGGTATATACCATAACATACGTTCACATTATATACCATAACATACGTTCACGGTATATACCATAACATACGTTC
>JAAKFY010000046.1:102822-115322 GCA_011823955.1 Dissostichus mawsoni
TGCTAAGAGACTTGTTCCATCTCTGATCAACAAGTCTTTAGCATCAAAGACACTCTTCAGAAAGTGTCTGTGATGCTAAGAGACTTGTTCCATCTCTGATCAACAAGTCTTTTAGCATCAAAGACACTCTTCAGAAAGTGTCTGTGACGCTAAGAGACTTGTTCCATCTCTGATCAACAAGTCTTTTAGCATCAAAGACACTCTTCAGAAAGTGTCTGTGACGCTAAGAGACTTGTTCCATCTCTGATGAGCAGACTTTACTCCGATAGCTCATTAATGATCAGGTCGTATGCTGGTGGTGTTTGACTCATCCCGACTCGGCAGGTGAACCGTGTTTAATGAATAAACTATTGGGTTAATCAGCGTTATTGTTTGCAGCTTGTTGTTCCCAAATGATTAATAGATGAATAACAGCTCAGTCTGACTTCCTTTAACTGATCAAAATGTTGGATTAAATCCAGTATTGTTATTATAATAACCTCTGATGAGAGGGAGGATGAAACAGATTTTAACTCATTATTTCCTGATGTGTGTGAACTTTAGAGAGGGTCCTATTCCTCTTTCTGCATGTCAATGGTCTGCAGAGGGCTAAAATCCCCGTGTTCCGGAACATAGTGACATCACTCGCGCTCCTATTGGCTAGCACTCCAACACCTTGCACGTGGTTGGCTGAGGGGCGGGAGGCGGGACTTTCTGTGTGTCATAACGTGGATTCTGAGCCAGAAGGTAAAGGAAAGGTGTTTTAGTATAAATAGACTCTTTTTAATCACCACAGAAACACCGACATGTAGTGAACATTGAAAACACATTTACAGACGCTCTCCTCCAATCACACACACTTTCAACAATGGGACTGATTTCAATAAATTATAGTAGTTCAATTCCGTTTTTCAACCCAAACGTTTCCAGCTTTGAAAAACAAACAAGATCTTATTGAAAACGGGGCTTTATGGATATATAATTAAATATGAAGGCGGGGATGTGTGATGTTGGGTTAGATATTCTGTGAGATGAATGTTTACCAGGTTTTAGAAAGAGTTACAGAGAGTTTTTCTTCACCCACTTTGAATCCTCGTTAAGGAGATTATGAATCAAACACGTTTTAAAAAGGGAAAGCAACAGAGGAACATGGAGAGGTGCAGGAACGAGTCCTAACGCCTCAAAGTGGTCGTTTCAGATTTAAAAAAAACACATTTATAAGAAAACATTATATATTCTTTGGATTCATTTACAATTTTAGAGAATAAAGAGAAAAACACATGACAATCAAATAAAACAAACTAAAAGCCTTATCTTTCACGACTTGATCTCAGAACATTCTTGCATTTTAGAAAAAACATTTGAATATTTTTCTGGCGTTTTTTTACAGAGAAAAAAACAAATTGACAACAAAAAAAAAAAGCCTTTTTTCCCGTCTTCTTCTCAGATAACTTGTGCATTTTTCTTGTAGATTTGCCACTTTGATTTCTGGGATATCGGAAGATTTTCTCTGTACAAAATGTATCATCCAAAAGCCAACGGAGACATCCCATTGGCTGGTTGGAGAGGAAGCAGCAGCAGAAGAACCACCACGGAGACATCCCATTGGCTGGTTGGAGAGGAAGCAGCAGCAGAAGAACCACCACGGAGACATCCCATTGGCTGGTTGAACCACACGGAGACATCCCATTGGCTGGTTGAACCACCACGGAGACATCCCATTGGCTGGTTGAACCACCACGGAGACATCCCATTGGCTGGTTGGAGAGGAAGCAGGAAGAGCTTAATTTCGAATTTTAGAGAATAAAGTTGAATATATTTATAGCATTTTTTACAAGAAAAAAACACAAATTAACTTAAAAAACTTAATCTCAGATCATTTAGCATTTTCCTTGTAGTTTTCCCACTTTGATTTCTCGGATCAGAACATTTTAATCTCGTTAATTCAGATGTATTCCTCTGAATATTCTGCTGTACAAATGCAACGTCCCACGGAGACATCCCATTGGCTGGTTGAACCACCACGGAGACATCCCATTGGCTGGTTGAACCACCACGGAGACATCCCATTGGCCGGCTGGGGAGCAACACCGCTCTCTAACGAGATCTCAGAAGTTTTGTGCAGCAGAAATCGTCCCTGTAGCCCCTGCTCTCTCTCCATTGGCTGAATGTTCCTCCTGCTCTCCTCCCATTGGCTCCTCCCGCTCACTGCCCATTGGCTCGTTGGGGAGGGAGCCAGGTAGAGCACCCCCCTAACGAGTCTATCATGGGGATCTCTGACGAAGAAGCCCGCAAACGTAGAAAAAGATCTCAAAAGAAAAGTTTAGTGCAGAAATCGCCGCTGTAGCTCTCTCTCTCCCCATTGGCTGAATGTTCCTCTGCTCTCGCTCCATTGGCTCCTCCCTCTCACTGCCCATTGGCTGAATGTTCCTCCTGCTCTGCTCTCTAACAAAGTCATTCATTGATTATCTTACAGAAGCCCGCAGTAGAAAAAGAAGAATAAGAATCTTGCAGAAACGGACCCTGTAGCCCCTGCTCTCTCCCCATTGGCTGAATGTTCTCACTGCCCATTGGCTGAGTCCCCCTCCCTGTTGGCGGGCGCTTGCCCCCCGTCGGCCAGGTTGTGGGCGTGCTCCAGGAACAGGTCCTTCAGGACGCTCAGCTCTTTGCTCAGCAGCTTGATCTTAGCCTCCAGCCTCTCGTTCTCCTCCTTCAGCTCGTTCACTCTCTGCTGAGTGTCCACAGCTTTCTGCTTGGACCTCTGGCGGCTCTTCTTCACCGCCAGGTTGTTCCTCTCTCTGCGGTGACGGTACTCGTCGCTGTCCTTTTCCGCCGAGGGCTTCTTCATCCTGACAGGGGGGCGGGGCTTACCTCCTGCTGGGGGGAGAGGAGCTTATTATTAGGTCAACACGTTTATTTATACAGCCCTTTCAACAGACTATCCATCTTCTACAGAGTCCGGGTCGCGGGGTAGCAGTTCCACTAGTAAAGAGTCATTAAAGAGTCATTAAAGAGTCATTAAAGAGTCATTAAAGAGTCATTAGAGTTATTAAAGAGTCATTAGAGAGTTATTAAAGAGTCATTAAAGAGTCATTAGAGAGTTATTAAGAGTCATTAGAGAGTTATTAAAGAGTGTAAAAGGGTTATTAAAGAGTTATTAAAGAGTCATTAGAGAGTTATTAAAGAGTCTAAAGGGTTATTAAAGAGTCTAAAGGGTTATTAAAGAGTCATTAAAGAGTCATTAGAGAGTTATTAAAGAGTCATTAGAGAGTTATTAAAGAGTGTAAAAGGGTTATTAAGAGTTATTAAAGAGTCATTAAAGAGTCTAAAGGGTTATTAAAGAGTCTAAAGGGTTATTAAAGAGTCATTAAAGAGTCTAAAGGGTTATTAAGAGTCTAAAGGGTTATTAAAGAGTCATTAAAGAGTCTAAAGCAGGCGTGTCAAACTCAAGGCCCGGGGGCCAAATACGGCCCGCGACTTCATTTTATGCGGCCCTCAAGAGCTTGCAAAGAATAGACTACGTTTATTATACAGTTACATGCCACTTTACAGAAGCACATTGCCCATATACTACATGTCCCACAATGCAGCTCATTTTGTGACATGCACACTGAAGAGACTTGCAATTAGTTGCAATGATTTTCCCCAGACTTCTGCTTTCAGACGTAGTTAATTATGAAGTTATTATACCCTCTCCGATAATAATCCAATTCAGAGGCAATCATTTAATAGAATACATTATTTTATATATATTATATATTTATATATGTATATTTATATAGTTACAACCGGCCCTTTGAGTGCAACCATAATGCTGATGTGGCCCGCCATGAAATTGAGTTTGACCCCCCTGGTCTAAAGAGTCATTAAAGAGTCACTAAAGAGTTTTAAAGAGTTATTAAAGAGTCATTAGAGAGTTATTAAAGAGTCTAAAGGGTTATTAAAGAGTCATTAGAGAGTCTAAAGGGTCATTAAAGAGTCATTAGAGAGTTTAACGGGTCATTAAAGAGTCATTCGAGAGTTATTAAAGAGTCTAAAGGGTCATTAAAGAGTCATTAGAGAGTCTAACGGGTCATTAAAGAGTCATTAGAGAGTTTTAACCTGTTAAGCCCTGAGCCTGTTTTCAGGTCTCAGGCTCAAAAATGACATTCCCAGAACAAATGACCATATCTTCACTTCTAAAAGGGTTAAATTAATAATCTTTTTTCTCAAAGCAAGGTTACACCTGTGAGTTGGATGTAGAAGTGTCAGAATCAATATAGATGTTTTTATTTTAAAGTAAATTCAGATTGAACACAGTAAAAGAATGTAAATTATAGTGTCCGTCCAAAAATAAAAATTACTTATAGTGAAAACCGCCCTTGAATGATGGGATAGAGACTAAAAGCTTTAGGAATCCAACTATAACATATAATAAGTACCCTGTATCAAGATTGATGCAAAACAAGTGACATTTGACCTTTTTAGAGAGATTTAGTGAAAATAACCACTTCTGGGGTCATTTGGGTGGATTTTCCATATCTCTGGCCCCCCTTGGTCGATTTTGATGATTGACATCTCTTTCTAACCGCTAGAGCCAATGGAATCGAGGGAAAGTTCCACACACACACACACACAGGTTACCAAATAAGGAGTGAGAGTGACGCGTAGCCAAAACCGGAAGCTGCGATAACTCTGGTGGCTAGCATTAGCAGCTAACTTTTATTCTCCAATTTTTACATAAAAATGGAATTATGGATTATCAATACTTTTTTCAAAGCGACAGATACATTGGATGAACCATTGGATTAACCCTCAGCAGCGTTTTTATCGTTTAATGCCATTGAACACGACTTTGATCAGAATAACAGCTAAGGTGAGACGATGTCCCGTGAATGCTCCGTAAAGCTACGTGTTGTGATGTCTGTGTTTGCTTCCCCTGTCGCGAGTTCGGATCGCTCAGTGATGATACTATACTATAGAATCTGGAGTCTCAGCTTTAATCGGATATCTTGTATGTGCAGTTACGATAAGTAATAAGGGTATCTTTATCTTGAGTTCTGTGCCAAGTCCGTTAGCATTTTTGGCTCAGTGGTCATTTAGACGCTTCTTATGAGACTTGTGTTTTGTTTTGGTAAAAATGGTTCGTACCGTCAGTTAGCTGAGATTCTTCCCGTTAATCTGGTATGACACATAATAGGTTTATAAAGGTTAAGAAGCCCTGAGACACAGTGTCGACAAAAAAACTTTAACGAGTTATTAAAGAGTCATTAAAGAGTCTAAAGAGTTATTAAAGAGTCTAAAGAGTTATTAAAGAGTCTAAAGAGTCATTAAAGAGTCTAAAGAGTCATAAAGAGTGTAAAGAGTTATTAAAGAGTCTAAAGAGTCATTAAAGAGTCTAAAGAGTCTAAAGAGTTATTAAAGAGTCATTAAAGAGTCTAAAGAGTTATTAAAGAGTCTAAAGAGTTATTAAAGAGTCTAAAGAGTCTAAAGAGTTATTAAAGAGTCTAAAGAGTCATTAAAAGAGTCTAAAGAGTTATTAAAGAGTCTAAAGAGTTATAAAGAGTCTAAAGAGTCATTAAAGAGTCTAAAGAGTTATTAAAGAGTCTAAAGAGTTATTAAAGAGTCTAAAGAGTTATTAAAGAGTCTAAAGAGTTATTAAAGAGTCTAAAGAGTCATTAAGAGTCTAAAGAGTTATTAAAGAGTCTAAAGAGTCATTAAAGAGTCTAAAGAGTTTATTAAAGAGTCTAAAGAGTCATTAAAGAGTCTAAAGAGTCTAAAGAGTTATAGGTCCCATATTATGAAATATTTAAACAATATATTACAGCTCTCAGTATAAAGACATGTCTCTGAAGTGTCCTGCTCCAAACCCCAAACAGATCATTGTAACAGGGCTCAACGCTAGCTTTTTAAAGTGGTTGCCAGGCAACCAGGCTCAGCTCTTGGTTGCCATTTTTAGTCACCTTATATTTTAAATAATTAAGATACTATACAGTTATACATCAACTTAAAAATGAACATGTGACAAAAGAATGTTCAAATGCTTTACAATAAGTAATTAACACACTTATTTGAAAATAAAGTGGTAGGAAACTTGTCCACCCTCAATCGCTGGAATACAAAATACCAGTAGTGCCGCTGTTGTCATTTCTTCACAGATCCCTCACAAATGAACTGAGCAAGTCACTAGTTTCTTGACCTCTGTGCTGACCCCCACCACAGATCCATTGGCCCTTCAGCATTGAAGTCTTGACCTCTGTGCTGACCCCCACCATAGATCCATTGGCCCTTCAGCATTGAAGTCTTGACCTCTGTGCTGACCCCCACCATAGATCCATTGGCCCTTCAGCATTGAAGTCTTGACCTCTGTGCTTACCCCCACCATAGATCCATTGGCCCTTCAGCATTGAAGTCTTGACCTCTGTGCTGACCCCCACCATAGATCCATGGCCCTTCAGCATTGAAGTCTTGACCTCTGTGCTGACCCCCACCACAGATCCATTGGCCCTTCAGCATTGAAGTCTTGACCTCTGTGCTGACCCCCACCATAGATCCATTGGCCCTTCAGCATTGAAGTCTTGACCTCTGTGCTGACCCCCACCATAGATCCATTGGCCCTTCAGCATTGAAGTCTTCGATTGGCCAGACTAATACATTTCTAATGTTAAATAAATGAAAACCATTCACAGTTAAGAATTAGATATTAATTATTAATGCTGTAAATTACCTTTAATATGTCTAACTATTTAAAATGTGTTACCTTTTTGTAGAAGTGATTATATTTTTATGCCAATATTTTCCTATGGTAAAGTTTCGTTTTGCACTTTTATTTGGTAGTAATAAGATCGGGACTCTTATTTGAAGGAACTTTTACCGGAAGTGAATGGACAACGGAGCAGAATGTTTCGCCTCCCAAGACATTACCCATTTCCTCTTTGCTTTTCGTTCGGGATCACCTTGCGCGTTATCAGATCACTTTGAGCATTCGTTTGAGATGTTGGCTGAACTTTCTACTTCACGGTCAAACGACTTCATTTGCTTCGCCATTTTTTGTAAAACAAAACACACGGCGCACCGCGCACGCGCGTAAACGTGCATCGCTTTATGCACGTGCGACTTAAGTATCAGGTTCCGACTGGTCACGACAAAAATTAAATATCACTCTTAATACAACAAATAATTAACATTCATCTCTTTTGGGGTGCACATTTAGCTGTTTGCTGTCCTTATTTCTTTATGTTAGAAACTGGGCAACCGTTACTGTCGAGCACTGTGTAGCCCCCCCCCCCCCTCTCTTCCAGCTGTTACTAAAGACATGTCTCTGAAGTGTCCTGCTCCAAACAGATCCTTGTAGCCCCCCCTCTCTTCCAGCTGTTACTAAAGACATGTCTCTGAAGTGTCCTGCTCCAAACCCCAAACAGATCCTTGTAGCCTCCCCCCTCTCTTCCAGCTGTTACTAAAGACATGTCTCTGAAGTGTCCTGCTCCCAAACAGATCCTTGTAGCCCCTCTCTTCCAGCTGTTACTAAAGACATGTCTCTGAAGTGTCCTGCTCCAAACCCCAAACAGATCCTTGTAGCCCCCCCTCTCTTCCAGCTGTTACTAAAGACATGTCTCTGAAGTGTCCTGCTCCAAACCCCAAACAGATCCTTGTAGCCCCCCCTCTCTTCCAGCTGTTACTAAAGACATGTCTCTGAAGTGTCCTGCTCCAAACCCCAAACAGATCCTTGTAGCCCCCCCCTCTCTTCCAGCTGTTACTAAAGACATGTCTCTGAAGTGTCCTGCTCCAAACCCCAAACAGATCCTTGTAGCCCCCCCTCTCTTCCAGCTGTTACTAAAGACATGTCTCTGAAGTGTCCTGCTCCAAACCCCAAACAGATCCTTGTAGCCCCCCCCCTCTCTTCCAGCTGTTACTAAGACATGTCTCTGAAGTGTCCTGCTCCAAACCCCAAACAGATCCTTGTAGCCCCCCCCCTCTCTTCCAGCTGTTACTAAAGACATGTCTCTGAAGTGTCCTGCTCCAAACCCCAAACAGATCCTTGTAGCCCCCCCCCCTCTCTTCCAGCTGTTACTAAAGACATGTCTCTGAAGTGTCCTGCTCCAAACCCCAAACAGATCCTTGTAGCCCCCCCCCTCTCTTCCAGCTGTTACTAAAGACATGTCTCTGAAGTGTCCTGCTCCAAACCCCAAACAGATCCTTGTAGCCCCCCCCCCCCCTCTTCCAGCTGTTACTAAAGAGCTGACTCTGGGTCAGTAGCTTTAGAGAGAGAGTAGATCTCATCAGGAGAACTCTCCCAGCAGAAACTCAGCTAAATGCTGCCGTGATTAAACTCCATATCATGTTCCAAACCACATCAAGGATTCTCTCTGAAACAGCATGGAGCTCAAACTCTCTCTCTCTCTCAGGTTTACCTCAAGGTGAGTTCCTTTTGATTTCCTGCTTCTTCACACATACTCTCTCCAGTACAGGTTAGCTCTGAGTGTTAGCATGCTAATGTAAACACAGACCATATTACTTCCAGAACACGTCTCATTGTTTCTGACAGCAACGTTTCTGATTGGCCCGTGGGTGTAAAGCCCGCCCACATTTTAGTAATGTGGTCATGACGCAGCAAATCTGGATCAGCTCCGTTGTTCCCCGTTTTTAGAGATGTGGGTACGGAGGAAAAGAGAGGGGTTGATTCCTGACACTTTGAGAGTCTCCTGACACACCGGGGACACATGGTGATGTAGAGAAGACATAATAATGTTGTAATAGTAATAATAATAGGGGACCTTTAAATTGACTTTGCAACTAGTGTCACTTTTACTGAGCTTTTTGAATCTCTTCTTTCCCTCTCTTTCTCAGGCAAATGATTTAAAAGGATGGAACATAGCCACCAGTCATGATGGAAATCTCTGTGACAGGTTTTTGCACTTATTGAACGTCTCCTTGGATAAAAGCCTCAGCTAGATTAAATGTAACGATTGGGTGATGATTAATATTCCGTGGTTAATTATCAGCAGCGCTCTGATTGGTTGATTGGCAGGTCTTACCTCCTGCTGGGGGGGATGTAGGGGGTCTGTCTCTGGATCACGCTCACGCTGGATGCCGATTGGTAGAGGCTGTTTGTTTTCGCCTGGGACAGCCGGCTCAGTGGTGTGTTGCCTTCGGGTGCAACGGTTCGAGTCCCTCTGTGTGCAGTGAATTAGGAGGAGTTCACCTGTATAGAGCCTGGAGAGAGAGAAGGTAATGTTACCGTCAATAAACATCCACTCAGACCATGATAGACATTTCAATGGAAATATGGGAAATACTGCAATTTCTGAGTTAGTATGAAAGTGGCTTGGAAGAGAAATGGAATTAAAATATTATTAAAATATGATAAAAAGGAAATAATATTATAGTAAATACAAAATAAAAATCTTAATATTCTTTCGTTTAAATGAAAGCTGATTGGGAGAGAATTATGATTAAATATTATAAAAGTATGTGAAATATATCAGAATTAAAATAGAAACTGAATAGAAAAACATTATAAAATATAATCAAAAATGAAGCTCCATAGAAAAACATTTAAATACAAATACGTACAAAATATCTGATGTTCAGGGACAACAGGTAAACAGGCAAAATATCAATAAACCCAGGTGTGGGTGTACAGGTAGGGTTAATACAAAGCATTAATGAGAAATTATATTACAGAATAACTTTGTTTTGCATTAAAATAAATATTAAGAACAGCCAAAAAATCCTCTAATATTTGCAGCTCTTGTTTACATTTTTTATAATTTTAAAAACAAGTATTTCCAGAGATAAAACCCATAATGTGTGTTTTAACGCATCTGTAAACACCTCGCTCTGTGACGTGTCTTTACTCCGACGCGCTGATTGGTTGATAAATATCCGCGGTTTTATTATGAACGCCGCTCTGATTGGTTTATTAGCCGCGCTGATTGGTCGAGGCGTTGCTATCGGTTGCCATGCAGCGGTGTGCGCAGCGGAAAGCGCTCCGGGTGGAAACAGAGCTGTTGCCTGGTGTTGCATCATCGCTGTTTGAAGGGGAACTCCGGAGGAAACAGAGAGACTTAAAATATAAATATTATCCTGGGTTTCCTCTGAAGCGACACGTCTTTACATTTATTAAATTAGCTTTTTATTAAACATAAATTGTAATCTTTATTATTTCTATTTTGTTGTATTTATTTGTAAAGGTTTTCACTTGTATTCTTCATTTACTATTTTATTAGAGACATTCCCTTTTAATATTTTGACCTGTATTAGTCTTATTAGTTATTTAGTATTTATTTATATTATTATTATATTATTTATTGGGACTATTAATATTATGTTATTGTTTTATTAACACACCTTTTACCTGCTGTGTCTCTAAACTATTACACTGTTATATCCCGGTGTTATAATGCAAGTGAAATCTGTTCTATATGAGATGTTTGCCTTGTTTCTAACACACTTTAAAGCTTTATTATTATTATGTGTATGATTATTATCACTTTTCTCAACTTTCTGTTCCCAGGAAGCAGCCAGCAGATCATTCACTCACCTGTCACTCACTGAATTAGTCACAAACACTCAGAAAACAAACCATAATTAGTGTTTTAGTTGTATTTTAATCACAAATCAATCTTTATTTTCTGTTTCCTCCGTCGAGGCGTTCACTACTCGTTTAGCCTGTTAGCTCCCGATGCTAACAAGCCTCGAAACCTCACTGTTTTCTCTGTTTCTCTGTCCTAAATATACATTTAAAACACGGCTTACCTTTAGGGGGCGGCGGTAGAGTCGACCATTCGTCCAAAGGGAAAGATCTACCGTAAAAAAGAGAGTTAAATCCCGTCTCTGTTTGTCTCTGAGTGTGTTTGTTTGGAACATGGAGAGGAGAGTATTGCGAAATCTCTATCACCATGTAGGGCAATTTCCCGTATCAGCCAATCAGAGGCGAGAAGGCGGGGCGAGTGAGTGGTTAGGCCAATCACAGGCGAGTGTGCGGCAGAGTGATGCAATGCACTCTGTGATTGACAGCTGGATCCACCAATAGGGGAGGGCGTATTCTGTTGGACTTGTTTATGTAATGTGAGGTGAAATTAGTTCCTCCACGCATGACTTCATCTCTAATGACGACAACCAATCACACCGAAACTACTCATTAAACACGGTGTTTCTGAGCCGTTACTGCTGTGTAATTATATACAGATAACACGGTGTTTCTGAGCCGTTACTGCTGTGTAATTATATACAGATAACACGGTGTTTCTGAGCCGTTACTGCTGTGTAATTATATACAGATAACACGGTGTTTCTGAGCCGTTACTGCTGTGTAATTATATACAGATAACACGGTGTTTCTGAGCCGTTACTGCTGTGTAATTATATACAGATAACACAGTGTTTCTGAGCCGTTACTGCTGTGTAATTATACACAGATAACTCAAAATGTGTCCTGCTTATTTACAATGAACGCACCTCTAAAAACCTCACATTAAAACACACCTTACCATACACTGCTATTGTCTTATGATATATTATAACTTGTAACGTGTCGTATGCACTGAATACACTTTAAACACGTGTTATATTAAAGAAAAACACATTATATATTTGTATTATATACTACTTCTAATAATTAGTATGACATGCTTTCATACAATAAATCAACCAGAAAATGCTTTATATTTCAGAAAAAGCGATGTTCTGTTATTCTGTTTGTAGTACTACTCATATGTAACTTGTTGTATGGCACGCATTGAAAAAAAGAACAACTCTTCATATAAAAAAAGGAAAAGCATGTGACGATATGAAGGTGAAATGACTCATTTAATGCAACTAACTAGAAAATGCATTTCCTGCTGAAAATGCGTGTGAATGCTGTAAACTGAACATTTGAGGCTGAATTTAGCAGAAAAAGCTGAATACGTTATTAGCTGAATGGGAGCTGCTTTTAGCTACAGAGACCAAGTGTGGCTGAACTGGAGAAATGCAGAGAAGTGAAAGGATTTGAATCAAATTGTTACAGCTCAAATGCATTGCAATGACTTTGTTGGAAACTTCAAAGTGAAATGTTAAACTGGAAGAGTAGGACACATAGTGAAGAAGCTGAATATTTAAAAGAAAAGGTTTAAAAAAGGTATAAACAACAACAGGTATAGCCTCATTGTCCTGAAATAGCTGAATAAGTTAATAGTTGAATGGTTTCTGCAGCTGAAAAGTAGGCTGAAGGAGTTACATATTAAATGTAGGTAGTAGTGAAGTTCAAGTAGCATTACAGCTATAGGGCTTTTCTTTTGAAGGGGTGTGTGTGTGTGTGTGTGTGTGTGTGTGTGTGTGGTGTGTGTGTGTGTGTGTGTGTGTGTGTGTGTGTGTGTGTGTGTGTGTGTGGGTGTGTGTGTGTGTGAGGTGTAGAAAAACAAAATGAGATGTCTGACGTCAATCATTGGGAGGTTCACCCATAAAAACCAGTGTGTGTGTGTGTGTGTGTGTGAGGGTGTGTGTGTGTGTGTGTGTGTGTCTGTGTGTGTGTGTGTGTGTGTGTGTGTCTGTGTGTGTGT
>JAAKFY010000046.1:117822-122822 GCA_011823955.1 Dissostichus mawsoni
TCTTTACTTGTTTTAATCTAGGATAAAGTAGCTAAATTTAGAACTGTGTGTGACCAGTCAGAGGTCAAAGGTCACAACACACACACACACACACACACACAACACACACAACACACACACACCCTCTCGCTGTGAGCCAAGTCAAACAGTGTGCACTACAGTGTGTGCTCTCCTCTCTTATCTGTTAACACTTAAATCTGTTCAGCCTTTTTATTATTCCAATAAGTAGAAGAACCTGAACAAAACCACTTCCGGTTTCCCGTTCCGACTTTAAAAACTCTTTAAAAACTCTTAAAAACTCTTTAAAAACTCTTTACTGCCTTCTGTAAAAACACCCAATTATCCCGAGATAGATCAAGTTCTGATTTAAGGACTTTTCAAACTTTCTAAGATCCCAAACTTCTCAAAGATGTCTCCTCAGTGATCTCTGAGAACACCAGAACATCTACAGAACCCCCCTTTAGACATCTTCAAATACCTGTTGAACGTTCCCAAACACCACTAGAACTCCTGGAAGGATCGTTAGGACCTCTTTAAGATCAGGTTTTCTGCCAAAGGTCCCCATTGGAGACTCTTCAGGACCATCGGAGACTCTTCAGGACCATCGGAGACTCATTAGGACCATTGGAGACTCTTCAGGACCATCGGAGACTCTTCAGGACCATCGGAGACTCATTAGGACCATTGGAGACTCTTCAGGCCCATCGGAGACTCTTCAGCCCATCGGAGACTCATTAGGACCATTGGAGACTCTTCAGGACCATCGGAGACTCTTCAGGACCATCGGAGACTCATTAGGACATTGGAGACTCTTCAGGCCCATCGGAGACTCTTCAGGACCATCGGAGACTCATTAGGACCATTGGAGACTCTTCAGGACCATCGGAGACTCTTCAGGACCATCGGAGACTCATTAGGACCATCGGAGACTCTTCAGGACCATCGGAAACTCTTCAGGCCCATCGGAGATCATTAGGACCATTGGAGACTCTTCAGGACCATCTGAGACTCTTCAGGACCATCGGAGACTCATTAGGACCATTGGAGACTCTTCAGGCCCATCGGAGACTCTTCAGGCCCATCGGAGACTCTTCAGGACCATCGGAGACTCTTCAGGCCCATCGGAGACTCTTCAGGCCCATCGGAGACTCTTCAGGACCATCGGAGACTCATTAGGACCATTGGAGACTCTTCAGGACCATCGGAGACTCTTCAGGACCATCGGAGACTCATTAGGACCATTGGAACTCTTCAGGCCCATCGGAGACTCTTCAGGACCATCGGAGACTCTTCAGGACATCGGAGACTCTTAGGACCATCGGAGACTCTTCAGGACCATCGGAGACTCTTCGGACCATTGGAGACTCTTCAGGACCATCGGAGACTCTTCAGGACAGTTTGATCAGGACTTGTTTCCTCAGAAAGCTTCTTGTCACATGTCTGTCCAACATGTCTCTCTCACCTTCCTCCAGCTGAGTGAACTCCAGAAACTGCAGTATGATATTTCCTCAGAGACGCTGGAACTCCTCCAAGGATGTGAAACTTCTGAAATGAAACCTAAGACCTTCTGAAGAGTCCCTGAGAATAATGAAGGAACTGATTATAGTTGAAATCAGACTGAAGACTTTCCTTTGGCTGTTTTTACTCCATCTAATCATTATTCAAATCGTACGCAAAGCCAGTGCTGTAAAGTAACTAAGTATTACTCAAGTACTGCATTTAAGTACTATTTTCAGGTACTATACTTAACTGAGTATTTCCATGTTATGCTACTGTGTACTTCTACTCCACTACGTATTAATCCCTTTAGTTACTTCACAGATGTGATGAATGATGTGAAATATAACCAAGTGTTAAATCAGACTTTAGTTCCACCTGGAGTAAATCCTCAAGCTACCCTGCAGTATACAAAGTCATTCAAACTAGCTGCACCTTTACCAGCTTTGAGAACACTTCATGATCAATCATTATAAAACATATCATATATATTATTCTGAAATGGACCAATCAAACAATCACTACTTTTACTAATTTTGATGAGAAACTTTTCTACTTTCACTTGAGGAACATTTTGAATGCAGGACTTTTACTTTAACAGAGTATTCCTACACTCTGGTACTTCTACTTTTACTCAAGTACAACATCTGAGTACTTCTACTTTTACTCAAGTACAACATCTGAGTACTTCTACTTTTACTCAAGTAAGATCTGAGTACTTCTACTTTTACTCAAGTACAGTATCTGCGTACTTCTACTTTTACTCAAGCAGTACGTATCTGCGTACTTGAGTACTGACTTCTCTTTCCTTTGGACCTGGAGAACATGTGATCTCTAAATGCAGAAGATGTCTGTGTGTTGTTGTCTGTTGCCTTTCTCTCTCACATTCAGACAAACCCCAATGATACAAGGAAGAAATACAAAGAAAGAGATGACACTTTGTTCCAAAGCAATGAGGTGAAAATAAAACAGCATGAATTAAGGAAGTAAATAAATAAATAATGTGAGTTTGAGCCAACAGAGGGCGCTGCAGTCCTCTCAGAGTCCGGATCAGACTGCAGGAAAACCGGCTTCAAATCCCCGTTTCTCTCCAATTTCTCCCCCGTTTCTCCCCCATATCTTCCCCATATCTCCCCAATTTCTCCCCCATATCTTCCCCATATCTCCCCAATTTCTCCCCCATATCTTCCCCATATCTCCCCAATTTCTCCCCCATATTTCGCCCGTTTCTCTCCAATTTCTCCTCCGTTTCTTCCCAATTTCTCCCCCATATCTCCCCCATATCTCCCCCGTTTCTCTCCAATTTATCTCCAATTTCTCCTCCGTTTCTTCCCCATATCTCCCCCGTTTCTCTCCAATTTCTCTCCAATTTCTCCCCCATATCTCCCCCATATCTCCCCCATATCTCCCCCTGTTTCTCTCCAATTTCTCCTCCGTTTCTTCCCTATATCTCCCGTTTCTCTCCAATTTCTCTCCAATTTCTCCCCCATATCTCCCCCATATCTCTCCCATTTCTCCCCCATTTCTCCTCCGTTTCTCCTCCGTTTCTCCCCTATAAGTCCCCCATATCTCCCCCATATCTCCCCCATATCTCCCCCATATCTCCCAGTCTGCGGGCTGCAGATTAACTGAGTCACGAGTCTGAAGAGATGTTTGTGTCAGCAGCAACACGAAGTCAAACCTGATTAAATATCATCTTGTACTGCAGAATTACAACTTGCTTTTTTGAGGATTTATTGCGTTAAAATGCGATTTCAAAAACACGTTTGGACACAGGTCGAAATACTTTGTTGTGTCTCTAATTCTGTTGAATTAAAAACGGTGTTTTATTGAAATGTGTTCAAAACGCAGAGTAGAGTCTGCTTTCTGCACGGACTGACACATTGTCTTCAACATGTTGCCCTTTTACGCGCGGTCATAACGCCATAAACACGATCAGATTTAAGACACACTGACGACTCTTTAGATCTCAGTCGTGTTGCTGATTCATAAATTCAGATGATCATAAAATAAATAACCTGCACATGTTCTGTAATCTCACTTTGATACGAGCCGCTGCTTTACGGCTGTCTGTCAGGAGATAAAACCAAACTGTCGATCTAACGTCACCTGTAGAGATACACACACTTACAGTACATGGATATATAGCATTATGTTGAATTCATGTAGGAGCGTTAAGTCTTTTTAAAACATGGGTTTCATTTGGATCGTTTCTCACTGAAGCCCTGCTCGATCAAAGCGGAGAGACGCGCGTAAAGTGCGCGTAAAACCAGGGTTTAGGAGTCTGAAACAAACCAGATATAATGAAACTACGCATTTTAAATGTGCCGAATTACGAACCGACTGCTGCTCCTCCAGATTCTGTATCTAACTTTCATCTTTGCTTTACAGAAAGTTTACAAAACAGAAGGAAGAGATGTCTGAACGGAGTCCGCAGTGAGAGGCTTCACGACGTCTGTGTGTGTGTGTGTGTGTGTGTGTGTGTGTGTGTGTGTGTGTTGTGTGTGTGTGTGTGTGTGTGTGTGTGTGTGTGAGTGCGTGTGAGTGTGTGGTGTGTGTGTGTGTGTGTGTGTGTGTGTGTGTGTGTGAGTGTGTGTGTGTGTGTGTGTGTGTGTGTGTGTGTGTGAGTGCGTGAATGTGTGTGTGTGTGTGAGTGTGTGTGGTGTGTGGTGTGTGTGTGAATGTGTGTGTGTGTGTGTGTGTGTGTGAGTGTGTGTGTGTGTGTGTGTGTCCCGCCCCCTCCCTCTTGTATATAAGCAGAGTTTGACAGCTCAGACTCCAGTCAGTTTGCAGCGGATCCAGACTCTGAGAGAAACCTGCTGAGTCCGAAGAGCCTTTTCAAAACTTAAGGAGCAGAACCATCTTTAAAACTGAGGACCAGAACCGATCCTCTCCAAACTGAACACTGAGGACCAGAACCGATCCTCTCCAAACTGAACACTGAGGACCAGAACCGATCCTCTCCAAACTGAACACTGAGGACCAGAACCGATCCTCTCCAAACTGAACACTGAGGATCAGAACCGATCCTCTCCAAACTGAACACTGAGGATCAGAACCGATCCTCTCACCCTGGATTCTCCCGGCAGTTCTTCTTCTTCGCCATGCATGCCGGGTTTTAGTGTTTCCATGGAGATGTCTCAGCTGTACGAAGCCCCGCGCGCCCTGATGCACCCGCCCCCCCCCTCTCAGAACCCCTACAGGGACCCGGATGTTATTGGAGGAGAGATCGGAGACAACGAGACGTCCATCGATCTGAGCGTCTACATCGATCCGAGTGCCTTCAACGATGACTTCCTCGCGGACCTGTTCCACAGCAGGGGGGCGGCGCGCGGGGCTATCAGGAGAAACCCGACCCTGCGTACGAGCCGCGTCTGCGTCCCCCCCCGCCATCAAACAGGAGCACCGCGAGGACCCCCCCTCCTTCCACCAGTACTCACAGAAACCCCCTCTTCTCCTCATGCTCCTCCTCATCATCTTCAGCAACATTATCTTGAGTATCA
>JAAKFY010000046.1:127822-131666 GCA_011823955.1 Dissostichus mawsoni
GTCACAGCTATAGGTCACAGCTATAGGTCACAGCTATAGGTCACAGCTATAGGTCACAGCTATAGGTCACAGCTATAGGTCACAGCTATAGGTCACAGCTATAGGTCACAGCTATAGGTCACACAGCTTATAGGTCACAGCTATAGGTTACAGCTATAGCACAGCTATAGGTCACAGCTATAGGTCACAGCTATAGGTCACAGCTATAGGTCACAGCTATAGGTCACAGCTATAGGTCAGCTATAGGTCACAGCTATAGGTCACAGCTATAGGTCACAGCTATAGGTCACAGCTATAGGTCACAGCTATAGGTCACAGCTATATGTCACATATAGTACAGCTATAGGTTCACAGCTAAGTCACAGCTATAGGTCACAGCTATAGGTCACAGCTATACGTACAGCTATAGGTCACAGCTATAGGTCACAGCTATAGGTACAGCTATAGGTCACAGCTATAGGTCACAGCTATACGTACAGCTATAGGTCACAGCTATAGTACAGCTATAGGTCACAGCTATAGGTCACAGCTATAGGTCACAGCTATAGGTCACAGCTATGGTCACAGCTATAGGTCACAGCTATAGGTCACAGATATAGGTCACAGATATAGGTCACAGCTATAGGTCACAGCTATAGGTCACAGCTATAGGTCACAGCTATAGGTCACAGCTATAGGTCACAGCTATAGGTCACAGCTATAGGTCATAGCTATAGGTCACAGCTATAGGTCACAGCTATAGGTCACAGCTATAGGTCACAGCTATAGGTCACAGCTATAGGTCAAGCTATAGGTCACAGCTATAGGTCACAGCTATAGGTCACAGCTATAGGTCACAGCTATAGGTCACAGCTATAGGTCACAGCTATAGGTCACAGCTATAGGTCACAGCTATAGGTCACAGCTATAGGTTACAGCTATAGGTCACAGCTATAGGTACAGCTATAGGTCACAGCTATAGGTCACAGCTATAGGTCACAGCTATAGGTCACAGCTATAGGTCACAGCTATAGGTCACAGCTATAGGTACAGCTATAGGTACAGCTATAGGTCAGCTATAGGTCACAGCTATAGGTCACAGCTATAGGTCACAGCTATAGGTCACAGCTATAGGTCACAGCATAGGTCACAGCTATAGGTCACAGCTATAGGTCACAGCTATAGGTCACAGCTATAGGTCACAGCTATAGGTCACAGATATAGGTCACAGCTATAGGTCACAGCTATAGGTCACAGCTATAGGTCACAGCTATAGGTCACAGCTATAGGTCACAGCTATAGGTCACAGCTATAGGTCACAGCTATAGGTCACAGCTATAGGTCACAGCTATATGTCACAGCTATAGTTACAGCTATAGGTCACAGCTATAGGTCACAGCTATAGGTCACAGCTATAGGTCACAGCTATAGTTACAGCTATAGGTCACAGCTATAGGTCACAGCTATAGGTCCAGCTATAGGTCACAGCTATAGGTCACAGCTACGTTACAGCTATAGGTCACAGCTATAGGTCACAGCTATAGGTCACAGCTATAGGTCACAGCTATAGGTCACAGCTATAAGTCCAGCTATAGGTCACAGATATAGGTCACAGCTATAGGTCACAGCTATAGGTCACAGCTATAGGTCACAGCTATAGGTCACAGCTATAGGTCACAGCTATAGGTCACAGCTATAGGTTACAGCTATAGGTCACAGCTATAGGTCACAGCTATAGGTTCACAGCTATAGGTCACAGCTATAGGTCACAGCTATACGTTACAGCTATAGGTCACAGCTATAGTCACAGCTATAGGTCACAGCTATAGGTCACAGCTATAGGTCACAGCTATAGGTCACAGCTATAGGTCACAGCTATAGGTCACAGCTATAGGTACAGCTATAGGTCACAGCTATAGGTCACAGCTATAGGTCACAGCTATAGGTCACAGCTATAGGTCACAGCTATAGGTACAGCTATAGGTCACAGCTATAGGTCACAGCTATAGGTCACAGCTATACGTACAGCTATAGGTCACAGCTATAGGTCACAGCTATAGGTCACAGCTATAGGTCACAGCTATAGGTCACAGCTATACGTTACAGCTATAGGTCACAGCTATACGTTACAGCTATAGGTCACAGCTATAGGTCACAGCTATAGGTCACAGCTATAGGTCACAGCTATAGGTCACAGCTATAGGTCACAGCTATAGTTACAGCTATAGGTCACAGCTATGTTACAGCTATAGGTCACAGCTATAGGTCACAGCTATAGGTCACAGATATAGGTCACAGCATACGTACACGCTATAGGTCACAGCTATAGGTCACAGCTATAGGTCACAGCTATAGGTCACAGCTATAGGTCACAGCTATAGGTCACAGCTATAGGTCACAGCTATAGGTCACAGCTATAGGTACAGCTATAGGTCACAGCTATAGGTCACAGCTATAGGTCACAGCTATAGGTCACAGCTATAGTCAGCTATAGTTACAGCTATAGGTCACAGCTATACGTACAGCTATAGGTCACAGCTATAGGTCACAGCTATAGGTTCACAGCTATAGGTCACAGCTATACGTCACAGCTATAGGTCACAGCTATACGTTACAGCTATAGGTCACAGCTATAGGTCACAGCTATAGGTCACAGCTATAGGTCACAGCTATAGGTCACAGCTATAGGTCACAGCTATATGTCACAGCTATAGTCACAGCTATAGGTCACAGCTATAGTCACAGCTATAGGTCACAGCTATAGGTCACAGCTAAGGTTACAGCTATAGGTCACAGCTATAGGTCACAGCTATAGGTCACAGCTATAGGTCACAGCTATAGGTCACAGCTATAGGTCACAGCTATAGGTCACAGCTAGGTCACAGCTATAGGTCACAGCTATAGGTCACAGCTATAGGTCACAGCTATAGGTCACAGCTAGGTTACACAGCTATAGGTCACAGCTATAGGTCACAGCTATAGGTCACAGCTATAGGTCACAGCTATAGGTCACAGCTATAGGTCACAGCTATAGGTAACAGCTATAGGTCACAGCTATATGTCACAGATATAGGTCACAGCTATAGGTCACAGCTATAGGTCACAGCTATAGGTCACAGCTATAGGTTACAGCTATAGGTCACAGCTATAGGTCACAGATATAGGTCACAGCTATAGGTCACAGCTATAGGTCACAGCTATAGGTCACAGCTATAGTCACAGCTATAGGTCACAGCTATAGGTCACAGATATAGGTCACAGCTATAGGTCACAGCTATAGGTCACAGCTATAGGTCACAGCTATAGGTCACAGCTATAGGTCACAGCTATAGGTCACAGCTATAGGTCACAGCTAAGGTCACAGCTATAGGACAGCTATAGGTCACAGCTATAGGTCACAGCTAGGTCACAGCTATAGGTCACAGCTATAGGTCACAGCTATAGGTCACAGCTATAGGTCACAGCTATAGGTCACAGCTATAGGTCACAGCTATAGGTCACAGCTATAGGTCACAGCTATATGTCACAGCTATAGGTCACAGCTATAGGTACAGCTATAGGTCACAGCTATAGGTCACAGCTATAGGTCACAGCTATAGTCACAGCTATAGGTCACAGCTATGTCACAGCTATAGGTCACAGCTATAGGTTACAGCTATAGGTCACAGCTATAGGTCACAGCTATAGGTCACAGCTATACGTTACAGCTATAGGTCACAGCTATAGGTCACAGCTATAGGTCACAGCTATAGGTCACAGCTATAGGTCACAGCTATAGGTTACAGCTATAGGTCACAGCATAGGTTACAGATATCACAGCTATAGGTCACAGCTATAGGTCACAGCTATAGTCACAGCTATAGGT
>JAAKFY010000046.1:132666-137666 GCA_011823955.1 Dissostichus mawsoni
ACTAGTTCTTGACCTCTGTGCTGACCCCACCACAGATCCATTGGCCCTTCAGCATTGAAGTCTTGACCTCTGTGCTGACCCCCACCATAGATCCATTGGCCCTTCAGCATTGAAGTCTTGACCTCTGTGCTTACCCCACCATAGATCCATTGGCCCTTCAGCATTGAAGTCTTGACCTCTGTGCTGACCCCACCATAGATCCATTGGCCCTTCAGCATTGAAGTCTTGACCTCGGCTGACCCCCACCACAGATCCATTGGCCTTCAGCATTGAAGTCTTGACCTCTGTGCTGACCCCCACACAGATCCATTGGCCCTTCAGCATTGAAGTCTTGACCTCTGTGCTGACCCCACCATAGATCCATTGGCCCTTCAGCATTGAAGTCTTGACCTCTGTGCTGACCCCCACCATAGATCCATTGGCCCTTCAGCATTGAAGTCTTGACCTCTGTGCTGACCCCCACCCAGATCCATTGGCCCTTCAGCATTGAAGTCTGACCTCTGTGCTGACCCCCACCATAGATCCATTGGCCTTCAGCATTGAAGTCTTGACCTCTGTGCTGACCCCACCATAGATCCATTGGCCCTTCAGCATTGAAGTCTTGACCTTTGTGCTGACCCCCACCACAGATCCATTGGCCCTTCAGCATTGAAGTCTTGACCTCTGTGCTGACCCCCACCACAGATCCATTGGCCCTTCAGCATTGAAGTCTTGACCTCTGTGCTGACCCCCACCACAGATCCATTGGCCCTTCAGCATTGAAGTCTTGACCTCTGTGCTGACCCCCACCACAGATCCATTGGCCCTTCAGCATTGAAGTCTTGACCTCTGTGCTGACCCCCACCATAGATCATTGGCCCTTCAGCATTGAAGTCTTGACCTCTGTGCTGACCCCCACCATAGATCCATTGGCCCTTCAGCATTGAAGTCTTGACCTCTGTGCTGACCCCACCATAGATCCATTGGCCCTTCAGCATTGAAGTCTTGACCTCTGTGCTGACCCCCACCATAGATCCATTGGCCCTTCAGCATTGAAGTCTTGACCTCTGTGCTGACCCCCACCATAGATCCATTGGCCCTTCAGCATTGAAGTCTTGACCTCTGTGCTGACCCCACCATAGATCCATTGGCCCTTCAGCATTGAAGTCTTGACTCTGTGCTGACCCCCACCATAGATCCATTGGCCCTTCAGCATTGAAGTCTTGACCTCTGTGCTGACCCCCACCATAGATCCATTGGCCCTTCAGCATTGAAGTCTTGACCTCTGTGCTGACCCCCACCATAGATCCATTGGCCTTCAGCATTGAAGTCTTGACCTCTGTGCTGACCCCCACCATAGATCCATTGGCCCTTCAGCATTGAAGTCTTGGATTGGCCAGACTAATACATTTCTAATGTTAAATAAATGAAAACATTCACAGTTAAGAATTAGATATTAATTATTAATGCTGTAAATACCTTTAATATGTCTAACTATATTTAAAATGTGTTACCTTTTTGTAGAAGTGATTATATTTTATGCCAATATTTTCCTATGGTAAAGTTTCGTTTTGCACTTTTATTTTGGTAGTAATAAGATCGGGACTCTTATTTTGAAGGAACTTTTACGGAAGTGAATGGACAACGGAGCAGAATGTTTCGCCTCCCAAGACTTTACCCATTTCCTCTTTGCTTTTCGTTCGGGATCACCTTGCGCGTTATCAGATCACTTTGAGCATTCGTTTGAGATGTTGGCTGAACTTTCTACTTCACGGTCAAACGACTTCATTTGCTTCGCCATTTTTTGTAAAACAAACACACGGCGCACCGCGCACGCGAGTAAACGTGCATCGCTTTATGCACGTGCGACTTAAGTATCAGGTTCCGACTGGTCACAACAAAAATTAAATATCACTCTTAATACAACAAATAATTAACATTCATCTCTTTTGGGGTGCACATTTAGCTGTTTGCTGTCCTTATTTCTTTATGTTAGAAACTGGGCAACCGTTACTGTCGAGCCCTGTGTAGCCCCCCCCCCCCTCTCTTCCAGCTGTTACTAAAGACATGTCTCTGAAGTGTCCTGCTCCAAACAGATCCTTGTAGCCCCCCTCTCTTCCAGCTGTTACTAAAGACATGTCTCTGAAGTGTCCTGCTCCAAACCCCAAACAGATCCTTGTAGCCCCCCCCTCTCTTCCAGCTGTTACTAAGACATGTCTCTGAAGTGTCCTGCTCCAAACAGATCCTTGTAGCCCCCCCCTCTCTTCCAGCTGTTACTAAGGACATGTCTCTGAAGTGTCCTGCTCCAAACCCCAAACAGATCCTTGTAGCCTCCCCCCTCTCTTCCAGCTGTTACTAAAGACATGTCTCTGAAGTGTCCTGCTCCAAACCCCAAACAGATCCTTGTAGCCCCCCCCTCTCTTCCAGCTGTTACTAAAGACATGTCTCTGAAGTGTCCTGCTCCAAACCCCAAACAGATCCTTGTAGCCCCCCCCTCTCTTCCAGCTGTTACTAAAGACATGTCTCTGAAGTGTCCTGCTCCAAACCCCAAACAGATCCTTGTAGCCCCCCCTCTCTTCCAGCTGTTACTAAAGACATGTCTCTGAAGTGTCCTGCTCCAAACCCCAAACAGATCCTTGTAGCCCCCCCCCCTCTCTTCCAGCTGTTACTAAAGACATGTCTCTGAAGTGTCCTGCTCCAAACCCCAAACAGATCCTTGTAGCCCCCCCCCTCTCTTCCAGCTGTTACTAAGACATGTCTCTGAAGTGTCCTGCTCCAAACCCCAAACAGATCCTTGTAGCCCCCCCCTCTCTTCCAGCTGTTACTAAAGACATGTCTCTGAAGTGTCCTGCTCCAAACCCCAAACAGATCCTTGTAGCCCCCCCCCTCTCTTCCAGCTGTTACTAAAGACATGTCTCTGAAGTGTCCTGCTCCAAACCCCAAACAGATCCTTGTAGCCCCCCCCCTCTCTTCCAGCTGTTACTAAAGACATGTCTCTGAAGTGTCCTGCTCCAAACCCCAAACAGATCCTTGTAGCCCCCCCCCCCTCTCTTCCAGCTGTTACTAAAGAGCTGACTCTGGGTCAGTAGCTTTAGAGAGAGAGTAGATCTCATCAGGAGAACTCTCCCAGCAGAAACTCAGCTAAATGCTGCCGTGATTAAACTCCATATCATGTTCCAAACCACATCAAGGATTCTCTCTGAAACAGCATGGAGCTCAAACTCTCTCTCTCTCTCAGGTTTACCTCAAGGTGAGTTCCTTTTGATTTCCTGCTTCTTCACACATACTCTCTCCAGTACAGGTTAGCTCTGAGTGTTAGCATGCTAATGTAAACACAGACCATATTACTTCCAGAACACGTCTCATTGTTTCTGACAGCAACGTTTCTGATTGGCCCGTGGGTGTAAAGCCCGCCCACATTTTAGTAATGTGGTCATGACGCAGCAAATCTGGATCAGCTCCGTTGTTCCCCGTTTTTAGAGATGTGGGTACGGAGGAAAAGAGAGAGGGGTTGATTTCCTGACACTTTGAGAGTCTCCTGACACACCGGGGACACACCGGGGACACATGGTGATGTAGAGAAGACATAATAATGTTGTAATAGTAATAATAATAGGGACCTTTAAATTGACTTTGCAACTAGTGTCACTTTTACTGAGCTTTTTGAATCTCTTCTTTCCCTCTCTTTCTCAGGCAAATGATTTAAAAGGATGGAACATAGCCACCAGTCATGATGGAAATCTCTGTGACAGGTTTTTGCACTTATTGAACGTCTCCTTGGATAAAAGCCTCAGCTAGATTAAATGTAACGATTGGGTGATGATTAATATTCCGTGGTTAATTATCAGCAGCGCTCTGATTGGTTGATTGGCAGGTCTTACTCCTGCTGGGGGGGGATGTAGGGGGTCTGTCTCTGGATCACGCTCACGCTGGATGCCGATTGGTAGAGGCTGTTTGTTTTCGCCTGGGACAGCCGGCTCAGTGGTGTGTTGCCTTCGGGTGCAACGGTTCGAGTCCCTCTGTGTGCAGTGAATTAGGAGGAGTTCACCTGTATAGAGCCTGGAGAGAGAGAAGGTAATGTTACCGTCAATAAACATCCACTCAGACCATGATAGACATTTCAATGGAAATATGGGAAATACTGCAATTTCTGAGTTAGTATGAAAGTGGCTTGGAAGAGAAATGGAATTAAAATATTATTAAAATATGAATAAAAAGGAAATAATATTATAGTAAATAAAATAAAAATCTTAATATTCTTTCGTTTAAATGAAAGCTGATTGGGAGAGAATTATGATTAAATATTATAAAAGTATGTGAAATATATCAGAATTAAAATAGAAACTGAATAGAAAAACATTATAAAATATAATCAAAAATGAAGCTCCATAGAAAAACATTTAAATACAAATACGTACAAAATATCTGATGTTCAGGGACAACAGGTAAACAGGCAAAATATCAATAAACCCAGGTGTGGGTGTACAGGTAGGGTTAATACAAAGCATTAATGAGAAATTATATTACAGAATAACTTTGTTTTGCATTAAAATAAATATTAAGAACAGCCAAAAAATCCTCTAATATTTGCAGCTCTTGTTTACATTTTTTATAATTTTAAAAACAAGTATTTCCAGAGATAAAACCCATAATGTGTGTTTTAACGCATCTGTAAACACCTCGCTCTGTGACGTGTCTTTACTCCGACGCGCTGATTGGTTGATAAATATCCGCGGTTTTATTATGAACGCCGCTCTGATTGGTTTATTAGCCGCGCTGATTGGTCGAGGCGTTGCTATCGGTTGCCATGCAGCGGTGTGCGCAGCGGAAAGCGCTCCGGGTGGAAACAGAGCTGTTGCCTGGTGTTGCATCATCGCTGTTTGAAGGGGAACTCCGGAGGAAACAGAGAGACTTAAAATATAAATATTATCCTGGGTTTCCTCTGAAGCGACACGTCTTTACATTTATTAAATTAGCTTTTTATTAAACATAAATTGTAATTTATTATTTCTATTTTGTTG
>JAAKFY010000046.1:142666-147666 GCA_011823955.1 Dissostichus mawsoni
TCACTCTTTAGTGTCCCTGGTCTCCAGCTCTGTGCGTCACTCTTTAGTGTCCCCTGGTCTCCAGCTCTGTGCGTCACTCTTTAGTGTCCCCTGGTCTCCAGCTCTGTGCGTCACTCTTTAGTGTCCCCTGGTCTCCAGCTCTGTGCGTCACTCTTTAGCGTCCCCTGGTCTCCAGCTCTGTGCGTCACTCTTTAGTGTCCCCTGGTCTCCCAGCTCTGTTTCACATTTTGTTTCCTGCAGGAGAACAGAATGAAAAAATCGGTTAAACTTTAAAGTTTTTTCTTTACTTGTTTTAATCTAGGATAAAGTAGCTAAATTTAGAACTGTGTGACCAGTCAGAGGTCAAAGGTCAAACACACACACACACACACACACACACACACACACACACACACACAACACACACCCTCTCGCTGTGAGCCAAGTCAAACAGTGTGCACTACAGTGTGTGCTCTCCTCTCTTATCTGTTAACACTTAAATCTGTTCAGCCTTTTTATTATTCCAATAAGTAGAAGAACCTGAACAAAACCACTTCCGGTTTCCCGTTCCGACTTTAAAAACTCTTTAAAAACTCTTAAAAACTCTTTAAAAACTCTTTACTGCCTTCTGTAAAAACACCCAATTATCCCGAGATAGATCAAGTTCTGATTTAAGGACTTTTCAAACTTTCTAAGATCCCAAACTTCTCAAAGATGTCTCCTCAGTGATCTCTGAGAACACCAGAACATCTACAGAACCCCCCTTTAGACATCTTCAAATACCTGTTGAACGTTCCCAAACACCACTAGAACTCCTGGAAGGATCGTTAGGACCTCTTTAAGATCAGGTTTTCTGCCAAAGGTCCCCATTGGAGACTCTTCAGGACCATCGGAGACTCTTCAGGACCATCGGAGACTCATTAGGACCATTGGAGACTCTTCAGGACCATCGGAGACTCTTCAGGACCATCGGAGACTCATTAGGACCATCGGAGACTCTTCAGGCCCATCGGAGACTCTTCAGAACCATCGGAGACTCATTAGGACCATTGGAGACTCTTCAGGACCATCGGAGACTCTTCAGGACCATCGGAGACTCATTAGGACCATTGGAGACTCTTCAGGCCCATCGGAGACTCTTCAGGACCATCGGAGACTCATTAGGACCATTGGAGACTCTTCAGGACCATCGGAGACTCTTCAGGACCATCGGAGACTCATTAGGACCATCGGAGACTCTTCAGGACCATCGGAAACTCTTCAGGCCCATCGGAGACTCTTCAGGCCCATCGGAGACTCTTCAGGACCATCTGAGACTCTTCAGGACCATCGGAGACTCATTAGGACCATTGGAGACTCTTCAGGCCCATCGGAGACTCTTCAGGACCATCGGAGACTCTTCAGGCCCATCGGAGACTCTTCAGGCCCATCGGAGACTCTTCAGGACCATCGGAGACTCATTAGGACCATTGGAGACTCTTCAGGACCATCGGAGACTCATTAGGACCATTGGAGACTCTTCAGGCCCATCGGAGACCCTTCAGGACCATCGGAGACTCTTCAGGACCATCGGAGACTCTTCAGGACTCGGAGACTCTTTAGGACCATCGGAACTCTTCAGGACCATTGGAGACTCTTCAGGACCATCGGAGACTCTTCAGGACAGTTTGATCAGGACTTGTTTCCTCAGAAAGCTTCTTGTCACATGTCTGTCCAACATGTCTCTCTCTCACCTTCCTCCAGCTGAGTGAACTCCAGAAACTGCAGTATGATATTTCCTCAGAGACGCTGGAACTCCTCCAAGGATGTGAAACTTCTGAAATGAAACCCTAAGACCTTCTGAAGAGTCCCTGAGAATAAATGAAGGAACTGATTATAGTTGAAATCAGACTGAAGACTTTCCTTTGGCTGTTTTTACTCCATCTAATCATTATTCAAATCGTACGCAAAGCCAGTGCTGTAAAGTAACTAAGTATTACTCAAGTACTGCATTTAAGTACTATTTTCAGGTACTAGTACTTAACTTGATATTTCCATGTTATGCTACTGTGTACTTCTACTCCACTACATGTATTAATCCCTTTAGTTACTTCACAGATGTGGATGAATGATGTGAATATAACCAAGTGTTAAATCAGACTTTAGTTCCACCTGGAGTAAATCCTCCAGCTACCCTGCAGTATACAAAGCCATTCAAACTAGCTGCACCTTTACCAGCTTTGAGAACACTTTCATGATCAATCATTATAAAACATATCAGATATATTATTCTGAAATGGACCAATCAAACAATCACTACTTTTACTATATTTTGATGAGAATACTTTTCTACTTTCACTTGAGGAACATTTTGAATGCAGGACTTTTACTTTAACAGAGTATTCCTACACTCTGGTACTTCTACTTTTACTCAAGTACAACATCTGAGTACTTCTACTTTTACTCAAGTACAACATCTGAGTACTTCTACTTTTACTCAAGTACAAGATCTGAGTACTTCTACTTTTACTCAAGTACAGTATCTGCGTACTTCTACTTTTACTCAAGTACAGTATCTGCGTACTTGAGTACTGACTTCTCTTTCCTGTTGGACCTGGAGAACATGTGATCTCTAAATGCAGAAGATGTCTGTGTGTTGTTGTCTGTTGCCTTTCTCTCTCACATTCAGACAAACTCCTCCAATGATACAAGGAAGAAAATACAAAGAAAGAGATGACACTTTGTTCCAAAGCAATGAGGTGAAAATAAAACAGCATGAATTAAGGAAGTAAATAAATAAATAATGTGAGTTTGAGCCAACAGAGGGCGCTGCAGTCCTCTCAGAGTCCGGATCAGACTGCAGGAAAACCGGCTTCAAATCCCCGTTTCTCTCCAATTTCTCCCCCGTTTCTCCCCCATATCTTCCCCATATCTCCCCAATTTCTCCCCCATATCTTCCCCATATCTCCCCAATTTCTCCCCCATATCTTCCCCATATCTCCCCAATTTCTCCCCCATATTTCGCCCGTTTCTCTCCAATTTCTCCTCCGTTTCTTCCCAATTTCTCCCCCATATCTCCCCCATATCTCCCCCGTTTCTCTCCAATTTATCTCCAATTTCTCCTCCGTTTCTTCCCCATATCTCCCCCATATCTCCCCCGTTTCTCTCCAATTTCTCTCCAATTTCTCCCCCATATCTCCCCCTGTTTCTCTCCAATTTCTCCTCCGTTTCTTCCCTATATCTCCCCCGTTTCTCTCCAATTTCTCTCCAATTTCTCCCCCATATCTCCCCCATCTCCCCCATATCTCTCCCATTTCTCCCCCATTTCTCCTCCATTTCTCCTCCGTTTCTCCCCTATAAGTCCCCTATCTCCCCCATATCTCCCCCATATCTCCCCCATATCTCCCCTATATCTCCCAGTCTGCGGGCTGCAGATTAACTGAGTCACGAGTCTGAAGAGATGTTTGTGTCAGCAGCAGACACGAAGTCAAACCTGATTAAATATCATCTTGTACTGCAGAATTACAACTTGCTTTTTTGAGGATTTATTGCGTTAAAATGCGATTTCAAAACACGTTTGGACACAGGTCGAAATACTTTGTTGTGTCTCTAATTCTGTTGAATTAAAAACGGTGTTTTATTGAAATGTGTTCAAAACGCAGAGTAGAGTCTGCTTTCTGCACGGACTGACACATTGTCTTCAACATGTTGCCCTTTTACGCGCGGTCATAACGCCATAAACACGATCAGATTTAAGACACACTGACGACTCTTTAGATCTCAGTCGTGTTGCTGATTCATAAATTCAGATGATCATAAAATAATAACCTGCACATGTTCTGTAATCTCACTTTGATACGAGCCGCTGCTTTACGGCTGTCTGTCAGGAGATAAAACCAAACTGTCGATCTAACGTCACCTGTAGAGATACACACACTTACAGTACATGGATATATAGCATTATGTTGAATTCATGTAGGAGCGTTAGTCTTTTTAAAACATGGGTTTCATTTGGATCGTTTCTCACTGAAGCCCTGCTCGATCAAAGCGGAGAGACGCGCGTAAAGTGCGCGTAAAACCAGGGTTTAGGAGTCCGAAACAAACCAGATATAATGAAACTACGCATTTTAAATGTGCCGAATTACGAACCGACTGCTGCTCCTCCAGATTCTGTATCTAACTTTCATCTTTGCTTTACAGAAAGTTTACAAAACAGAAGGAAGAGATGTCTGAACGGAGTCCGCAGTGAGAGGCTTCACGACGTCTGTGTGTGTGTGTGTGTGTGTGTGTGTGTGTGTGTGTGTGTGTGTTTGTGTGTGTGTGTGTGTGTGTGTGTGTGTGTGAGTGCGTGTGAGTGTGTGTGTGTGTGTGTGTGTGTGTGTGTGTGTGTGAGTGTGTGTGTGTGTGTGTGTGTGTGTGTGTGTGTGTGTGTGTGAGTGCGTGAATGTGTGTGTGTGTGTGTGAGTGTGTGTGTGTGTGTGTGTGAATGTGTGTGTGTGTGTGTGTGTGTGTGTGTGTGGTGAGTGTGTGTGTGTGTGTGTGTGTCCCGCCCCCTCCCTCTTGTATATAAGCAGAGTTTGACAGCTCAGACTCCAGTCAGTTTGCAGCGGATCCAGACTCTGAGAGAAACCTGCTGAGTCCGAAGAGCCTTTTCAAAACTTAAGGAGCAGAACCAGCTTCTTTAAAACTGAGGACCAGAACCGATCCTCTCCAAACTGAACACTGAGGACCAGAACCGATCCTCTCCAAACTGAACACTGAGGACCAGAACCGATCCTCTCCAAACTGAACACTGAGGATCAGAACCGATCCTCTCACCCTGGATTCTCCCGGCAGTTCTTCTTCTTCGCCATGCATGCCGGTTTTAGTGTTTCCATGGAGATGTCTCAGCTGTACGAAGCCCCGCGCGCCCTGATGCACCCGCCCCCCCCCTCTCAGAACCCCTACAGGGACCCGGATGTTATTGGAGGAGAGATCGGAGACAACGAGACGTCCATCGATCTGAGCGTCTACATCGATCCGAGTGCCTTCAACGATGACTT
>JAAKFY010000046.1:152666-156947 GCA_011823955.1 Dissostichus mawsoni
CAGCTATAGGTCACAGCTATAGGTCACAGCTATACGTCACAGCTATAGGTCACAGCTATAGGTTACAGCTATAGGTCACAGCTATAGGTCACAGCTATAGGTCACAGCTATAGGTCACAGCTATAGGTCACAGCTATAGGTCACAGCTATAGGTCACAGCTATAGGTCACAGCTATAGGTCACAGCTATAAGTCACAGCTATAGGTTACAGATATAGGTCACAGATATAGGTCACAGCTATAGGTTACAGCTATAGGTCACAGCTATAGGTCACAGCTATAGGTCACAGCTATAAGTCACAGCTATAGGTTACAGATATAGGTCACAGCTATAAGTCACAGCTATAGGTCACAGATATAGGTCACAGCTATAAGTCACAGCTATAGGTCACAGCTATAGGTCACAGCTATAGGTTACAGATATAGGTCACAGCTATAAGTCACAGCTATAGGTCACAGATATAGGTCACAGCTATAAGTCACAGCTATAGGTCACAGCTATAGGTCACAGCTATAGGTCACAGCTATAAGTCACAGCTATAGGTTACAGCTATAGTCACAGCTATAGGTCACAGCTATAAGTCACAGCTATAGGTCACAGCTATAGGTCACAGCTATAAGTCACAGCTATAGGTTACAGCTATAAGTCACAGCTATAGGTCACAGCTATAGTCACAGCTATAGGTCACAGCTATAGGTCACAGCTATAGGTCACAGCTATAGGTTCAGCTATAGGTCACAGCTATAGGTCACAGCTATAGGTCACAGCTATAGGTCACAGCTATAGGTTACAGCTATAGGTCACAGCTATAGGTCACAGCTATAAGTCACAGCTATAGGTTACAGCTATAGTCACAGCTATAGGTCACAGCTATAAGTCACAGCTATAGGTCACAGCTATAGGTCACAGCTATAAGTCACAGCTATAGGTTACAGCTATAAGTCACAGCTATAGGTCACAGCTATAAGTCACAGCTATAGGTCACAGCTATAGGTCACAGCTATAAGTCACAGCTATAGGTTACAGCTATAAGTCACAGCTATAGGTCACAGCTATAAGTCACAGCTATAGGTCACAGATATAGGTCACAGATATAGGTCACAGCTATAGGTCACAGCTATAGGTCACAGCTATAGGTCACAGCTATAGGTCACAGATATAGGTCACAGCTATAAGTCACAGCTATAGGTCACAGATATAGGTCACAGATATAGGTCACAGATATAGGTCACAGCTATAGGTTACAGCTATAGGTCACAGCTATAGGTCACAGCTATAGGTCACAGCTATAGGTCACAGCTATAAGTCACAGCTATAGGTCACAGATATAGGTCACAGCTATAGGTCACAGCTATAAGTCACAGCTATAGGTCACAGATATAGGTCACAGATATAGGTCACAGATATAGGTCACAGCTATAGGTTACAGCTATAGGTCACAGCTATAGGTCACAGCTATAGGTCACAGCTATAGGTCACAGCTATAAGTCACAGCTATAGGTTACAGATATAGGTCACAGCTATAAGTCACAGCTATAGGTCACAGCTATAAGTCACAGCTATAGGTCACAGATATAGGTCACAGCTATAGGTCACAGCTATAGGTCACAGCTATAGGTCACAGCTATAGGTCACGCTATAGGTCACAGCTATAGGTCACAGCTATAGGTCACAGCTATAGGTCACAGCTATAGGTCACAGCTATATGTCACAGCTATAGGTCACAGCTATAGGTCACAGCTATAGGTCACAGCTATAGGTCACAGCTATAAGTTACAGCTATAGGTCACAGCTATAGGTCACAGCTATAGGTCACAGCTATAAGTCACAGCTATAGGTTACAGATATAGGTCACAGATATAGGTCACAGCTATAGGTCACAGCTATAGGTCACAGCTATAGGTCACAGCTATAGGTCACAGATATAGGTCACAGATATAGGTCACAGATATAGGTCACAGCTATAGTTACAGCTATAGGTCACAGCTATAGGTCACAGCTATAGGTCACAGCTATAGGTCACAGCTATAAGTCAGCTATAGGTCACAGATATAGGTCACAGCTATAGGTCACAGCTATAAGTCACAGCTATAGGTCACAGATATAGGTCACAGATATAGGTCACAGATATAGGTCACAGCTATAGGTTACAGCTATAGGTCACAGCTATAGGTCACAGCTATAGGTCACAGCTATAGGTCACAGCTATAAGTCACAGCTATAGTTACAGATATAGGTCACAGCTATAAGTCACAGCTATAGGTCACAGCTATAAGTCACAGCTATAGGTCACAGATATAGGTCACAGCTATAGGTCACAGCTATAGGTCACAGCTATAGGTCACAGCTATAGGTCACAGCTATAGGTCACAGCTATAGGTCACAGCTATAGGTCACAGCTATAGGTCACAGCTATATGTCACAGCTATAGGTCACAGCTATAGGTCACAGCTATAGGTCACAGCTATAGGTCACAGCTATAAGTTACAGCTATAGGTCACAGCTATAGGTCACAGCTATAGGTCACAGCTATAAGTCACAGCTATAGGTTACAGATATAGGTCACAGATATAGGTCACAGCTATAGGTCACAGCTATAAGTCACAGCTATAGGTCACAGATATAGGTCACAGCTATAGGTCACAGCTATAGTTACAGCTATAGGTCACAGCTATAAGTTACAGCTATAGGTCACAGCTATAGGTTACAGCTATAGGTCACAGATATAGGTCACAGATATAGGTCACAGCTATAGGTCCACTATAGGTCACAGCTATAGGTCACAGCTATAGGTCACAGCTATAGGTCACAGCTATAGGTCACAGCTATAGGTCACAGCTATAGGTCACAGCTATAGGTCACAGCTATATGTCACAGCTATAGGTCACAGCTATAGGTCACAGCTATAGGTCACAGCTATAGGTCACAGCTATAGGTCACAGTATAAGTTACAGCTATAGGTCACAGCTATAGGTCACAGCTATAGGTCACAGCTATAAGTCACAGCTATAGGTTACAGATATAGGTCACAGCTATAGGTCACAGCTATAGGTCACAGCTATAGGTCACAGCTATAGGTCACAGCTATAGGTCACAGCTATAGGTCACAGCTATAGGTCACAGCTATAGGTCACAGCTATAGGTCACAGCTATATGTCACAGCTATAGGTCACAGCTATAGGTCACAGCTATAGGTCACAGCTATAGTCACAGCTATAGGTTACAGCTATAGGTCACAGCTATAGGTCACAGCTATAGGTCACAGCTATAGGTCACGCTATAGGTCACAGCTATAGGTCACAGCTATAGGTCACAGCTATAGGTCACAGCTATAGGTCACAGCTATAGGTCACAGCTATAGGTCACAGCTATAGGTCACAGCTATAGGTCACAGCTATAGGTTACAGCTATAGGTCACAGCTATAAGTTACAGCTATAGGTCACAGCTATAGGTCACAGCTATAGGTCACAGCTATAAGTTACAGCTATAGGTCACAGATATAGGTCACAGATATAGGTCACAGCTATAGGTCACAGCTATAGGTTACAGATATGGTCACAGATATAGTCACAGCTATAAGTCACAGCTATAGGTTACAGATATAGGTCACAGATATAGGTCACAGCTATAGGTCACAGCTATAGGTCACAGCTATAGGTCACAGCTATAGGTCACAGCTATAGGTCACAGCTATATGTCACAGCTATAGGTCACAGCTATAGGTCACAGCTATAGGTCACAGCTATAGGTCACAGCTATAGGTCACAGCTATAGGTCACAGCTATAGGTCACAGCTATAGGTCACAGCTATAGGTCACAGCTATATGTCACAGCTATAGGTCACAGCTATAGGTCACAGCTATAGGTTACAGATATAGGTCACAGCTATAGGTCCAGCTATAGGTCACAGCTATAGGTCACAGCTATAGGTCACAGCTATAGGTCACAGCTATAGGTCACAGCTATAGGTCACAGCTATAGGTCACAGCTATAGGTCACAGCTATAGGTCACAGCTATAGGTCACAGCTATAGGTCACAGCTATAGGTCACAGCTATAGGTCACAGCTATAGGTCACAGCTATAGGTCACAGCTATAGGTTACAGCTATAGGTCACAGCTATAGTTACAGCTATAGGTCACAGCTATAGGTCACAGCTATAAGTCACAGCTATAGGTTACAGATATAGGTCACAGCTATAGGTCACAGCTATAGGTCACAGCTATAGGTCACAGCTATAGGTTACAGCTATAGGTCACAGCTATAAGTTACAGCTATAGG
>JAAKFY010000046.1:157947-170447 GCA_011823955.1 Dissostichus mawsoni
GCTAAACCATGTTGTAGCCTGAGAAAGGCTGAACCATGTTGTAGCCTGAGAAAGGCTGAACCATGTTGTAGCCTGAGAAAGGCTGAACCATGTTGTAGCCTGAGAAAGGCTAAACCATGTTGTAGCCTGAGAAAGGCTGAACCATGTTGTAGCCTGAGAAAGGCTAAACCATGTTGTAGCCTGAGAAAGGCTGAACCATGTTGTAGCCTGAGAAAGGCTGAACCATGTTGTAGCTGAGAAAGGCTGAACCATGTTGTATCTGAGAAAGGCTGAACCATGTTGTATCCTGAGAAAGGCTGAACCATGTTGTATCCTGAGAAAGGCTGAACCATGTTGTATCCTGAGAAAGGCTGAACCATGTTGTAGCCTGAGAAAGGCTGAACCATGTTGTAGCCTGAGAAAGGCTGAACCATGTTGTATCCTGAGAAAGGCTGAACCATGTTGTATCCTGAGAAAGGCTGAACCATGTTGTAGCCTGAGAAAGGCTGAACCATGTTGTATCCTGAGAAAGGCTAAACCATGTGTAGCCTGAGAAAGGCTGAACCATGTTGTATCCTGAGAAAGGCTGAACCATGTTGTAGCTGAGAAAGGCTGAACCATGTTGTATCCTGAGAAAGGCTGAACCATGTTGTATCCTGAGAAAGGCTGAACCATGTTGTATCCTGAGAAAGGCTGAACCATGTGTAGCCTGAGAAAGGCTGAACCATGTTGTAT
Source organism: Dissostichus mawsoni (assembly GCA_011823955.1). NCBI lineage: Eukaryota > Metazoa > Chordata > Actinopteri > Perciformes > Nototheniidae > Dissostichus > Dissostichus mawsoni. The sequence goes on from JAAKFY010000046.1 coordinate 158,662, forward strand.
CCTGAGAAAGGCTGAACCATGTTGTATCCTGAGAAAGGCTGAACCATGTTGTAGTGAGAAAGGCTGAACCATGTTGTAGCCTGAGAAAGGCTGAACCATGTTGTACCCTGAGAAAGGCTGAACCATGTTGTATCCTGAGAAAGGCGGAACCATGTTGTATCCTGAGAAAGGCTGAACCATGTTGTAGCCTGAGAAAGGCTGAACCATGTTGTACCTGAGAAAGGCTGAACCATGTTGTAGCCTGAGAAGGCTGAACCATGTTGTATCCTGAGAAAGGCTGAAACCATGTTGTAGCCTGAGAAAGGCTGAACCATGTTTGTATCCTGAGAAAGGCTGAACCATGTTGTAGCCTGAGAAAGGCTGAACCATGTTGTAGCCTGAGAAAGGCTGAACCATGTTGTATCCCTGAGAAAGGCTGAACCATGTTGTATCCTGAGAAAGGCTGAACCTGTTGTTACCTGAGAAAGGCTGAACCATGTTGTATCCTGAGAAAGGCTGAACCATGTTGTATCCTGAGAAGGCTGACCATGTTGTATCCTGAGAAAGGCTGAACCATGTTGTATCCTGAGAAAGGCTAAACCATGTTGTATCCTGAGAAAGGCTGAAGCATGTTGTAGCCTGAGAAAGGCTGAACCATGTTGTATCCTGAGAAAGGCTAAACCATGTTTAGCCTGAGAAAGGCTGAACCATGTTGTAGCCTGAGAAAGGCTGAAGCATGTTGTAGCCTGAGAAAGGCTGAACCATGTTGTATCCTGAGAAAGGCTGAACCATGTTGTAGTCTGAGAAAGGCTAAACCATGTTGTATCCTGAGAAAGGCTGAACCATGTTGTATCCTGAGAAAGGCTGAACCATGTTGTAGTCTGAGAAAGGCTAACCATGTTGTATCCTGAGAAAGGCTGAACCATGTTGTAGCCTGAGAAAGGCTGAACCATGTTGTAGCCTGAAAAGGCTAAACCATGTTGTAGCCTGAGAAAGGCTGAACCATGTTGTAGCCTGAGAAAGGCTGAACCATGTTGTATCCTGAGAAAGGCTAAACCATGTTTAGCCTGAGAAAGGCTGAAGCATGTTGTAGCCTGAGAAAGGCTGAACCATGTTGTATCCTGAGAAAGGCTAAACCATATCAAAGACTACATTTATTAACTGCATTATCTCATTTAGCTGTAGCTTTTATTAAAAAAAAAAAAGACGTATTGACCAGTCGTTGAACCAGAGACCCCGCGGTGTGAGTCAACTGCTTTCCAGCTGAGCCACAGCCACACACTGGATCTACCTGAGAACACTGTAAGCTATTTATTCCTGTATTTATTCATTTATTTATTTATGCTTGTATTTATTGATTCTTATGACATGTTCCGACCTCTATATGAGTGAGGGTCTGAGCTCTCTTAGTTCCATCGTGTCACCGGGCCCGGGTACAGGAGGGTAATATGTAATATGAGCGTTGTGGTTCGACCGATCTGAATCGCTTCCTGAAGCAGTCACGTGGTATCGACAGGCAGCGAGGCTTCGTTTGTCATCGATGACGTCACTGGCCCAAAACGATACAAGCCTCGATACAAGCTTCACAAAAAGCTTCGGGGATTACTCGACACACGCTCCGAAGCCTCGGTGCAATACGTAACATCACTACTAAACAGTTCATCGTCTCCGTCTCCACTATTTCTCTCCGAGTGCAGCGTATGAAGAAGCTGCCATCCTAAACCTTAACAGAAGTGAAGCTAAAAACAGTTAGCAACAAGAAGTGAAGCTAAACACAGTTAGCAACAAGAAGTGAAGCTAAACACAGTTAGCAACAAGAAGTGAAGCTAAACACAGTTAGCAACAAGAAGTGAAGCTAAACACAGTTAGCAACAAGAAGTGAAGCTAACACAGTTAGCAACAAGAAGTGAAGCTAAACACAGTTAGCAACAAGAAGTGAAGCTAAACACAGTTAGCAACAAGAAGTGAAGCTAAACACAGTTAGCAACAAGAAGTGAAGCTAAACACAGTTAGCAACAAGAAGTGAAGCTAAACACAGTTAGCAACAAGAAGTGAAGCTAAACACAGTTAGCAACAAGAAGTGAAGCTAAACACAGTTAGCAACAAGAAGTGAAGCTAAACACAGTTAGCAACAAGAAGTGAAGCTAAACACAGTTAGCAACAAGAAGTGAAGCTAAACACAGTTAGCAACAAGAAGTGAAGCTAAACACAGTTAGCAACAAGAAGTGAAGCTAAACACAGTTAGCAACAAGAAGTGAAGCTAAACACAGTTAGCAACAAGAAGTGAAGCTAAACACAGTTAGCAACAACAAGAAGTGAAGCTAAACACAGTTAGCAACAACAAGAAGTGAAGCTAAACACAGTTAGCAACAAGAAGTGAAGCTAAACACAGTAGCAACAACAAGAAGTGAAGCTAAACACAGTTAGCAACAAGAAGTGAAGCTAAACACAGTTAGCAACAAGAAGTGAAGCTAAACACAGTTAGCAACAAAAGAAGTGAAGCTAAAACACAGTTAGCAACAAGAAGTGAAGCTAAACACAGTTAGCAACAAGAAGTGAAGCTAAACACAGTTAGCAACAACAAGAAGTGAAGCTAAACACAGTTAGCAACAACAAGAAGTGAAGCTAAACACAGTTAGCAACAACAAGAAGTGAAGCTAAACACAGTTAGCAACAAGAAGTGAAGCTAAACATAGTTAGCAACAAGAAGTGAAGCTAAACACAGTTAGCAACAAGAAGTGAAGCTAAACACAGTTAGCAACAAGAAGTGAAGCTAAACACAGTTAGCAACAAGAAGAAGTGAAGCTAAACACAGTTAGCAACAAGAAGTGAAGCTAAAACACAGTTAGCAACAACAAGAAGTGAAGCTAAACACAGTTAGCAACAAGAAGAAGTGAAGCTAAACACAGTTAGCAACAAGAAGTGAAGCTAACACAGTTAGCAACAAGAAGTGAAGCTAAACACAGTTAGCAACAAGAAGTGAAGCTAAACAGTTAGCAACAAGAAGTGAAGCTAAACACAGTTAGCAACAAGAAGTGAAGCTAAACACAGTTAGCAACAAGAAGTGAAGCTAAACACAGTTAGCAACAAGAAGTGAAGCTAAACACAGTTAGCAACAAGAAGTGAAGCTAAACACAGTTAGCAACAAGAAGTGAAGCTAAACACAGTTAGCAACAAGAAGTGAAGCTAAACACAGTTAGCAACAAGAAGTGAAGCTAAACACAGTTAGCAACAAGAAGTGAAGCTAAACACAGTTAGCAACAAGAGTGAAGCTAAACACAGTTAGCAACAAGAAGTGAAGCTAAACACAGTTAGCAACAAGAAGTGAAGCTAAACACAGTTAGCAACAAGAAGTGAAGCTAAACACAGTTAGCAACAAGAAGTGAAGCTAAACACAGTTAGCAACAAGAAGTGAAGCTAAACACAGTTAGCAACAAGAAGTGAAGCTAAACACAGTTAGCAACAAGAAGTGAAGCTAAACACAGTTAGCAACAAGAAGTGAAGCTAAACACAGTTAGCAACAAAAAGTGAAGCTAAACACAGTTAGCAACAAGAAGTGAAGCTAAACACAGTTAGCAACAAGAAGTGAAGCTAAACACAGTTAGCAACAAGAAGTGAAGCTAAACACAGTTAGCAACAAGAAGTGAGCTAAACACAGTTAGCAACAACAAGAAAAAAAAAAAAAGTGAAGCTAAACACAGTTAGCAACAAGAAGTGAAGCTAAACACAGTTAGCAACAACAAGAAGTGAAGCTAAACACAGTTAGCAACAAGAAGTGAAGCTAAACACAGTTAGCAACAAGAAGTGAAGCTAAACACAGTTAGCAACAAGAAGTGAAGCTAAACACAGTTAGCAACAAGAAGTGAAGCTAAACACAGTTAGCAACAAAAGTGAAGCTAAACACAGTTAGCAACAAGAAGTGAAGCTAAACACAGTTAGCAACAAGAAGTGAAGCTAAACACAGTTAGCAACAAGAAGTGAAGCTAAACACAGTTAGCAACAAGAAGTGAAGCTAAACACAGTTAGCAACCAAGAAGTGAAGCTAAACACAGTTAGCAACAAGAAGTGAAGCTAAACACAGTTAGCAACAAGAAGTGAAGCTAACACAGTTAGCAACAACAAGAAGTGAAGCTAAACACAGTTAGCAACAAAGAAGTGAAGCTAAACACAGTTAGCAACAAGAAGTGAAGCTAAACACAGTTAGCAACAACAAGAAGTGAAGCTAAACACAGTTAGCAACAAGAAGTGAAGCTAAACACAGTTAGCAACAAGAAGTGAAGCTAAACACAGTTAGCAACAAGAAGTGAAGCTAAACACAGTTAGCAACAAGAAGTGAAGCTAAACACAGTTAGCAACAAGAAGTGAAGCTAAACACAGTTAGCAACAAGAAGTGAAGCTAAACACAGTTAGCAACAAGAAGTGAAGCTAAACACAGTTAGCAACAAGAAGTGAAGCTAAACACAGTTAGCAACAAGAAGTGAAGCTAAACAGTTAGCAACAAGAAGTGAAGCTAAACACAGTTAGCAACAACAAAAGTGAAGCTAAACACAGTTAGCAACAAGAAGTGAAGCTAAACACAGTTAGCAACAAGAAGTGAAGCTAAACACAGTTAGCAACAAGAAGTGAAGCTAAACACAGTTAGCAACAAGAAGTGAAGCTAAACACAGTTAGCAACAAGAAGTGAAGCTAAACACAGTTAGCAACAAGAAGTGAAGCTAAACACAGTTAGCAACAAGAAGTGAAGCTAAACACAGTTAGCAACAAGAAGTGAAGCTAAACACAGTTAGCACAACAAGAAGTGAAAGCTAAACACAGTTAGCAACAAGAAGTGAAGCTAAACACAGTTAGCAACAACAAGAAGTGAAGCTAAACACAGTTAGCAACAAGAAGTGAAGCTAAACACAGTTAGCAACAAGAAGTGAAGCTAAACACAGTTAGCAACAAGAAGTGAAGCTAAACACAGTAGCACACAAGAAGTGAAGCTAAACACAGTTAGCAACAACAAGAAGTGAAGCTAAACACAGTTAGCAACAAGAAGTGAAGCTAAACACAGTTAGCAACAAGAAGTGAAAGCTAAACACAGTTAGCAACAAGAAGTGAAGCTAAACACAGTTAGCAACACAAGAAGTGAAGCTAACACAGTTAGCAACAAGAAGTGAAGCTAAACACAGTTAGCAACAAGATGAAGCTAAACACAGTTAGCAACAAGAAGTGAAGCTAAACACAGTTAGCAACAAGAAGTGAAGCTAAACACAGTTAGCAACAAGAAGTGAAGCTAAACACAGTTAGCAACAACAAGAAGTGAAGCTAAACACAGTTAGCAACAAGAAGTGAAGCTAAACACAGTTAGCAACAACAAGAAGTGAAGCTAAACACAGTTAGCAACAAGAAGTGAAGCTAAACACAGTTAGCAACAACAAGAAGTGAAGCTAAACACAGTTAGCAACAAGAAGTGAAGCTAAACCAGTTAGCAACAACAAGAAGTGAAGCTAAACACAGTTAGCAACAAGAAGTGAAGCTAAACACAGTTAGCAACAAGAAGTGAAGCTAAACACAGTTAGCAACAAGAAGTGAAGCTAAACACAGTTAGCAACAAGAAGTGAAGCTAAACACAGTTAGCAACAAGAAGTGAAGCTAAACACAGTTAGCAACAAGAAGTTGAAGCTAAACACAGTTAGCAACAAGAAGTGAAGCTAAACACAGTTAGCAACAAGAAGTGAAGCTAAACACAGTTAGCAACAAAGAATGAAGCTAAACAGTTAGCAACAAGAAGTGAAGCTAAACACAGTTAGCAACAAGAAGTGAAGCTAAACACAGTTAGCAACAAGAAGTGAAGCTAAACACAGTTAGCAACAAGAAGTGAAGCTAAACACAGTTAGCAACAACAAGAGTGAAGCTAAACACAGTTAGCAACAAGAAGTGAAGCTAAACACAGTTAGCAACAACAAGAAGTGAAGCTAAACACAGTTAGCAAACAAGAAGTGAAGCTAAACACAGTTAGCAACAACAAGTGAAGCTAAACACAGTTAGCAACAGAAGTGAAGCTAAAACAGTTAGCAACACAAGAAGTGAAGCTAAACACAGTTAGCAACAAGAAGTGAAGCTAAACACAGTTAGCAACAAAGTGAAGCTAAACACAGTTACAACAAGAAGTGAAGCTAAAACAGTAGCAACAAGAAGTGAAGCTAAACACAGTTAGCAACAAGAAGTGAAGCTAAACACAGTTAGCACAACAAGAAGTGAAGCTAAAAACAGTTAGCAACAAGAAGTGAAGCTAAACACAGTTAGCAACAAGAAGTGAAGCTAAACACAGTTAGCAACAAGAAGTGAAGCTAAACACAGTTAGCAACAAGAAGTGAAGCTAACACAGTAGCAACAAGAAGTGAAGCTAAACACAGTTAGCAACAAGAAGTGAAGCTAAACACAGTTAGCAACAAGAAGTGAAGCTAAACACAGTTAGCAACAAGAAGTGAAGCTAAACACAGTTAGCAACAAGAAGTGAAGCTAAAACACAGTTAGCAACAAGAAGTGAAGCTAAAACAGTTAGCAACAAGAAGTGAAGCTAAACACAGTTAGCAACAAGAAGTGAAGCTAAACACAGTTAGCAACAACAAGATGAAGCTAAACACAGTTAGCAACAAGAAGTGAAGCTAAACACAGTTAGCAACAAGAAGTGAAGCTAAACACAGTTAGCAACAAGAAGTGAAGCTAAACACAGTTGCAAAAAAAGAAAAAAAGAAGTGAAGCTAAACACAGTTAGCAACAAGAAGTGAAGCTAAACACAGTTAGCAACAAGAAGTGAAGCTAAACACAGTTAGCAACAAGAAGTGAAGCTAAACACAGTTAGCAACAACAAGAAGTGAAGCTAAACACAGTTAGCAACAAGAAGTGAAGCTAAACACAGTTAGCAACAAGAAGTGAAGCTAAACACAGTTAGCAACAACAAGGTGAAGCTAAACACAGTTAGCAACAAGAAGTGAAGCTAAACACAGTTAGCAACAAGAAGTGAAGCTAAACACAGTTAGCAACAAGAAGTGAAGCTAAACACAGTTAGCAACAAGAAGTGAAGCTAAACACAGTTAGCAACAAGAAGTGAAGCTAAACACAGTTAGCAACAAGAAGTGAAGCTAAACACAGTTAGCAACAAGAAGTGAAGCTAAACACAGTTAGCAACAAGAAGTAAGCTAAACACAGTTAGCACAACAAGAAGTGAAGCTAAACACAGTTAGCAACACAAGAAGTGAAAGCTAAACACAGTTAGCACAACAAGATGAAGCTAAACACAGTTAGCAACAACAAGAAGTGAGCTAAACACAGTTAGCAACAAGAAGTGAAGCTAAACACAGTTAGCAAACAAGAAGTGAAGCTAAAACAGTTAGCACAAGAAGTGAAGCTAACACAGTTAGCAACAAGAAGTGAAGCTAAACACATTAGCAAACAAGAAGTGAAGCTAAACACAGTTAGCAACAAAGTGAAGCTAAACACAGTTAGCAACAACAAGTGAAGCTAAACACAGTTAGCAACAAGAAGTGAAGCTAAACACAGTTAGCAACAAGAAGTAAGCTAAACACAGTTAGCAACAAGAAGTGAGCTAACACAGTTAGCAACAGAAGTGAAGCTAAACACAGTTACAACAAGAAGTGAAGCTAAACACAGTTAGCAACAAGAATGAAGCTAAACACAGTTAGCAACAAGAAGAACGTAATGCGGTTTTCTGATAACTCTTCACTTTGACCGTGTGGAACCAACTGGTTTCATATCGCTGCTCTCATTTGAGTGTTTCATCAATTTAACGTGTTGTTTAAAATGCATTTCTGTGGAATAGAACATACTATTTTTCCCCAAAAATAAATATGAATGTAATGTATTAATAGTCAGATTGCTTTGAGGAGGGAAAGTGATATTATATTAGTGTCTTGTTCACACAGCTGTCTTTCCTGCATACAGCAGTTTAGACTGTATTTCATTCAGCCTCCCATTGGACTTCATGGCCTCTGTGCACAGAGCTCTGATTGGTCAGACTCTCAGAATTCTGACTTATTTCTCAAAATATGTGTGTATGTGTATGTGTGTGTGTGTGTGTGTGAGTGAGAGTGTGTGTGTGTGTGTGTGTGTGTGTGTATGTGTGTGAGAGAGAGTGTGTGTGTGTGTGTGTGTGTGTGTGTGTGTGTGTGTGTGTGTGTGTGTGTGTGTGTGTGTGTGTGTGTGTGTGTGTGTGTGTGTGTGTGTGTGTGAGTGTGTGAGAGTGTATGTGAGTGTGTGTGGTGTGTGTGTGTGTGTGTGTGTGTGTGTGTGTGTGTGTGTGTGTGAGTGTGTGAGAGTGTATGTGAGAGTGTGTGTGTGTGTGTGTGTGTGTGTGTGTGTGTGTGTGTGTGTGTGTGTGTGTGTGTGTGTGTGTGTGTGTGTGTGTGTGTGTGTGTGTCCTGGGACCTTTGAGCAACTCTTCAGCAGCGTGGCGTTCTCGTGTCTCTCCTCTTTTTGGGGAGTAAAGAGTTTCCACAGGGTCTCTGGGGGGGGTACTGATACTGACCCCATGATGGGGGGGGGGGGGGGGTCAGAGGTCAGACTGGGAGAAACTGCTGCTGTGCTCTGATTGGCTCACAGATAACGTTTTTCCAAGACAGAAAATCCAGTTTTCAGTGCAGGCAAAATACTGATCAAGCTAATTCAGTTTCAGTTTACGATGTCTCTCATCTGACACCGTCGCACGCACTGCTGCAAATTCTAACTCTCAGTTTCATGGGTTTATTTGTCCCGGGTGTTTTTTCACGACACTGTGTCTCAGGGCATCTTAATATTTATAAACCTATTAATGTGTCACACCAGATTAACGGGAAGAATCTCAGCTAACTGACGGTACGAACCATTTTTACGCAACAAAACACAAGTCCATAGAAGCGTCTAAATGACCCCTGAGCCAAAAAATGCTAACGACTTGGCACAGAACTCAAGATAAAGATACCCTTATTACTTATCGTAACTGCACATACAAGATATCGATTAAAGCTGAGACTCCAGATTCTATAGGTATAGTATCATCACTGAGCGATCCGAACTCGCGACAGGGGAAGCAAACACAGACATCACAACACTAGCTTTACGGAGCATTCACGGACATCGTCTCACCTTAGCTGTTATTCTGATCAAAATCGTGTTCAATGGCATTAAACGATAAAAAACGCTGCTGAGGGTTAATCAATGGTTTCATCCAATGTATCTGTCGCTTTGAAAAAAGTATTGATAATCCATAATTCCATTTTTATGTAAAAATTGGAGAATAAAAGTTAGCTGCTAATGCTAGCCACCAGAGTTATCGCAGCTTCCGGTTTTGGCTACGCGTCACTCTCACTCCTTATTTGGTAACCTGTGTGTGTGTGTGTGTGTATGTGGAACTTTCCCTCGATTCCATTGGCTCTAGCGGTTAGAAAGAGATGTCAATCATCAAAATCGACCAAGGGGGGCCAGAGATATGGAAAATCCACCCAAATGACCCCAGAAGTGGTTTCGTTTTTCTAAATCTCTCTAAAAAGGTCAGATTTCACTTGTTTTGCATCAATCTTGATACAGGGTACTTATTATATGTTATAGTTGGATTCCTAAAGCTTTTAGTCTCTATCCCATCATTCAAGGTGGTTTTCACTATAAGTAATTGTTTGTTTTTGGACGGACACTATAATTTACATTTTTTTACTATGTTCAATCTGAATTTACTTTAACATAAAATCTATATTGATTCTGACACTTCTACATCCAACTCACAGGTGTAACCTTGCTTTGAGAAAAAAGGTTTAATTTAACCCTTTTAGAAGTGAAGATATGGTCATTTGTTCTGGGAATGTCATTTTTGAGCCTGAGACCTGAAAAACAGGCTCAGGGCTTAACAGGTTGCTTTAAAAACGTGTTTGAGTTGCAGTTTTTGGTTGGACTGCACTCAAAAAGAAAGACAGAAATGAAGAGAATTTTCCTCTAAGAATCTTTTAAAGTCGCAGGTTTTGGTTCAGTTTTTCTTTACAAAGTCTTTAAAGTTGCAGGTTTTAGGTTTTGTTTCTCCAGAAAAAGTATTTTATCTTTCAGTTTGACAGTTTTCCATATTTCCATTTTGAGTCGTGTTTGAGTCGCAGGTTTTGGTTTGAAAGTTTTTCGGTAAAATCAAATATAATATGTGCAGCTTTTGCTTTCATTGGTTTTCACTAAAATCATGTTTGAAGTTGCAGGAGTTGGACGGCACGCAAAAAGAGAGAGAGCGAAATCCAGAGAGTTTTCCTCTGAAGTCGTATCAAGTTGTTTAAGATCAGATCAGATCAGATCTGATCAGATAAGATCAGATCAGATCAGATAAGAAGCACTTTATTGATCCCAATGTGTGAAGTGTTCATGTTGCAGCAGCATCAAAAGACAAGGCATTGCACATTAGAGAAATTAGAGTAGAAATAAACAATCCAAAATGTAAACATCTCAAATAGAAATAAAATAGCATTAAAAAAGTAGGAAATATACATGTGGAAATACAAATGTACAGTAAACACACATATAAAACAGGATATTATACATTAATTGTGTAAGGACATTTCTCTCCAAGCTCCTGTTTCAGTTTGTCAGGTTTTAGTTGATTTTCTTCCTCCAGAAAAACGTCTTTTGAGTTTCAGTTTGACAGTTTTCCGTTATGAGTCGTGTTTAGTTTCAGGATTTAGTTTCCCTGCAGCCTCAGCCTGGGTTCAGTTTTCTGGCAGCAGTTCAGGTTTCTGGCAGCAGTTCAGTTTTCTGCAGTTTTCTGGCAACAGTTCAGGTTTCTGGCAGCAGTTTGAGAGTTGCTCAACACTCGTCCCTCTGCAGATCACAAATTAAACCTCAGATTCTGACATAAGACTTTCTGATGTTCTGATATCTGCAGACTGTCTGACCTTCGTCACCATAAACCAGCTCTAAAACCGTCTGGAACATCAGGACGGAGCTGTCAGCCAATCAGACGCCAGCAGGGAACATCCAGTCATCGGGACGGAGCTGTCGGCCAATCAGACGCCAGCAGGGAACATCCAGTCATCGGGACGGAGCTGTCGGCCAATCAGAGGCCAGCAGGGAACATCCAGTCATCGGGACGGAGCTGTCGGCCAATCAGAGGCCAGCAGGGAACATCCAGTCATCGGGACGGAGCTGTTGGCCAATCAGAGGCCAGCAGGGAACATCCAGTCATCAGAACGGAGCTGCCGGCCAATCAGAGGCCAGCAGGGAACATCCAGTCATCAGGACGGAGCTGTCGGCCAATCAGAGGCCAGCAGGGAACATCCAGTCATCAGGAAGGAGCTGTCGGCCAATCAGAGGCCAGCAGGGAACATCCAATCATCAGGACGGAGCTGACAGCCAATCCGACGCTAGCAGGGAACATCCAGTCATCAGGACGGAGCTGTCGGCCAATCAGACGCCAGCAGGGAACATCCAGTCATCGGGACGGAGCTGTCGGCCAATCAGAGGCCAGCAGGGAACATCCAGTCATCGGGACGGAGCTGTCGGCCAATCAGAGGCCAGCAGGGAACATCCAGTCATCGGGACGGAGCTGTTGGCCAATCAGAGGCCAGCAGGGAACATCCAGTCATCAGAACGGAGCTGCCGGCCAATCAGAGGCCAGCAGGGAACATCCAGTCATCAGGACGGAGCTGTCGGCCAATCAGAGGCCAGCAGGGAACATCCAGTCATCAGGAAGGAGCTGTCGGCCAATCAGAGGCCAGCAGGGAACATCCAATCATCAGGACGGAGCTGACAGCCAATCCGACGCTAGCAGGGAACATCCAGTCATCAGGACGGAGCTGACG
>JAAKFY010000046.1:175447-194461 GCA_011823955.1 Dissostichus mawsoni
TGACTCTCCAGTGACTCTCTCCGGTGACTCTCCGTGACTCTCCAGTGACTCTTCAGTGACTCTCCAGTGACTCTCCAGTGGCTCTCCAGTGGCTCTCCAGTGACTCTCCAGTGACTCTCCAGTGACTCTCCAGTGGCTCTCCAGTGACTCTCCAGTGACTCTTCAGTGACTCTCCAGTGACTCTCCAGTGACTCTCCAGTGACTCTCCAGTGGCTCTCCAGTGGCTCTCCAGTGGCTCTCCAGTGACTCTCCAGTGACTCTCCAGTGACTCTTCAGTGGCTCTCCAGTGACTCTCCAGTGACTCTCCAGTGACTCTTCAGTGACTCTCCAGTAACTCTCCAGTGACTCTCCAGTGACTCTCCAGTGACTACTGTTGCTGTGAGTGAAGTGCATGAAGCGTCTCTCTATGATTATTCAGATCTTCCAGGGTCACTAGAACAAACTGATGTGACCTTAAAAACACACTCACACACACACAACACACACACACACACACACACACCACATACACTCACACACACTCACTCACACACACACTCACACACACACAGACCACACACACACACCACACACCACAACACCACACACACACACACCACACAAAACACACCACACACAAAACACCACACACACCACACTTTTCACCCTCAGCAGTAAATCATGTGGGAGTTTTTATCTGCAGTTCTGAGTCCCAACATGAACATTAAGACAAACATAAGAGACACGAGGCACGCTGCTCAGAGGTCCCTTTACACACACTCACACACACACACACACACACACACACACACACACACCACATACACTCACACACACACACACACACAACCACACACACACACACCACACAACACCACACACACACACACACACACACACCACACACACACCACACACAACACACACACACACACACACACTGTACCAGAAGCACTTCATTAATCTCTATCTCTCCATTAGCTGCAGTAACTCGTTTCATCAGCACGTTTTGAAACTCCTCCCCCAGGGGGACACACTCACTCACACACTCACACACACTGATTGAGTAACAGGCAGCGTGCCGGACGCCCGCCACCCTTCACCCAGTTGGTCCTCTCTCTGATTGGCTGAGGGCGTCGACCCCCTCTGAGAGCTGACTCCCCCCCACTGACTCACTGCTAGCGTCGAGGGTTCAAATCCCTGCAGGAGGTTCAGCTACACAATGCTACTGTAGCATAACTAATGCTAATGCTACTAATGCTACTGCTGCTAATGCTACTGCTGCCATGGCTAATGAGCGTCTTGAGTACTAGGAAAAGCGCTATGAAAATTAAATATATTATTATCACTATTATAATGCTACTGCAGCACGACTAATGCTAAAGCTGCTAATGCTACTGCAGCACGACTAATGCTACTGCAGCACGACTAATGCTAAAGCTGCTAATGCTACTGCAGCACGACTAATGCTACTGCAGCACGACTAATGCTAAAGCTGCTAATGCTACTGCAGCACGACTAATGCTACTGCAGCACGACTAATGCTAAAGCTGCTAATGCTACTGCAGCACGACTAATGCTACTGCAGCATGACTAATGCTAATGCTACGGGTGCTGCTAATGTTTATGCTGTTGCACAACTTATTGTACTATGGCATTACTAATGCTAAAGCTGCTAATGCTACTATGGCATGCTAATGATACGTCTAACGCAGGGGTGTCAAACTCTATTTCATCGCGGGCCACATCAGCATTATGGTTGCACTCAAAGGGCCGGTTGTAACTTTAAAACTATATAAATACATATATAAATATATAATATATATAAAATAATGTATTATATTACATGATTGCCTCTGCATTGGATTTTTATCAGATAGGGTAATAACTTCCTAATTAACTACGTCTGAAAAGAAGTCTAGGGCAAATCACTGCAAGTCTCTTCAGTGCGCATGTCACAAAATGATTTTAAAAGAAAAGCCCAATTCTGGAAAAAATGTCAAAATCAATAAAAAGAAGTGACATTTTGAAGAAAAGGTTCAATTCTGATAAAAAAAAGGCATATTTGAGATGCATTGTGGGACATGTAGTTTATGGGCAACGTGCTTCTGTAAATCGGCATGTAACCGTATAATAAACATATTATATTCTTTGCAAGCTCTTGAGGGGCCGCAGGAAGTGAAGCGCGGGCCGGATTTGGCCCCCGGGCCTTGAGTTTGGCCCCCCTGGTCTAATGATAGTAATGCTGCTGATTCTGTTAAGTGTGCTGCTGCACAGCTAATGCTAATGATGCTAATGTAAATACTGCTCCCAGACTAATGCTAATGCTACTGTGGCACGACATAGGCTAATGCTGTTAATGCAGAACAAACTGCAAAGTTCGAGACAGAATCCTTTCAGAATAAAACCTGATTACGACGTGTTTTAGGGCCGTTTCATGTGAAATATAATAACAGACGGTTCTGAGTTGTTCCTCAGAACCGTCTCTCTTCCTGATTCACCGTGCAGCTCTTTATTATCTCACATTCTTCCTCTCCTCCGCTAACAGGTTCAAACAAACAGCTGTCGGGGAGGCGTGAAAACAGAGATATGAAAACATGCTGCGGCTCGTCCTCCTCCTCTCTTCTCACGATGTGACAGCAGAATAAATCCCGTAAACGTCTTCTCCGTGACGCTCGTTAACGAGGAGCTGAACGTCCTTAACGAGGCGAGGAGCGTCACGGACCAATGAGGATCTGAGGAGAGAGAAGTTGTTTTTATGAAGGGATTCAGAGGAAGCTGACTCACCTTCAGATTCCCAGCATGAGTTCAGGAGGTTCACTGGAAGACAAGAGGAGCTATGGAGCATCCATTCATGTACAGTTCAGGTACGAGCCAGTACAATAAGTGTCAAAGGTCAGATGACGGTCAGATCTTACACCATGTGTTGGCCAGAAAAGGTCATGAGGGATGAATGGACCTCATAGCTTCTGTTTCGTTGCATCACAGTCTTTCTCTCCTCCAGGTGTTTCAGTGAAACGTCTCAGGACGCCAGGCTTCATCAGAGACTCACAAACCCTCCTGAAGGCAGAGCTTCTCGACCACAGAGAGTACTGATAGGGTGAAAAAACTACAATTTCCAGAATGCACTCTGCTCCTCATCTTTCTGGAAACTTCCAGCCAGTCAAATTTTAATAAATCCAGATGTTAGAGAAAGTAAAGAACATCCATAAACATCCATCTGATTGCATTTTGCTAATTATTTATCTATATATCATATTCCATTTACTCGTATATAGACTCTTCTGACACTATTTCATTTTATTTGTATTAACTTGCTCATCTCAGAACATTCTCTTGCACTGTTTGATCTGTATCTGTATTTGTTCCATGTCCTATATATTCATGTTGCTCTGTTGGAGGAGGACTTCAGCTTCTCATTGACCTCATGATGATAGAGACTTGAGACTTACATCTTGAATGTTTTCAAAGCAATTTAAGAATAATTTGACATAGTTAATGATCTTTTGAGCTCCCGAACAAAAGCTCTAAGCAGCTTAAAATACATCTTTAAAATGCTAATGCCAAATGAGGTACTTAATATTCTGTGTTGTTGGGCAAGTTACCACAATGGGTTAGAATAGCTTCATTAATGTAGAGTTCAGGTACAAGCCAGTAAATCTGCAGCTAGCATCCAACCAGAGGTGTATCAACACTTCAGCAGATGCTATAAGTTACACAGGTTATACATGTAAACATCATATCATATATGTATATACGGATATAAGTGGAGGTAAAGAGTGGTTGAAGGTACAAACAGGTGTAGACAACAGTAACAGAGTAAAAGAAGAATATGTAAGAGAAGATTCCAGGATAAAGGAACTCACCTGCAGCTCATGAGACATCTTCATTAAGGAGCTGGTGATTTATTAGCATGGACACAGACACCTGCAGGGTGTGTGTGTGTGTGTGTGTGTGTGTGTGTGTGGTGTGTGTGTGTGTGTGTGTGTGTGTGTGTGTGTGTGTGTGTGTGCAGCATACCTGAACACTCATCAACACGTTTATGTCTCTGTGTTTGGATCTGATTTCAGGAAAAACATTGCTGCGTCCAACAGCAACAACAGGTAGGCCTTTAAAAACACCTGTCAATCAACTCACTCACTCATCACTCACTCACACACTCACACACTCACACACTCACTCACTCACTCACTCACACACTCACACACTCACACACTCACACACTCACTCACTCACTCACTCACATCACACTCACACTCACACTCACACTCACACACACACACTCACACTCACACTCACACTCACACTCACACTCACACTCACACACACACTCACACACACACACACACACACACACACACACACTCACACTCACACTCACACTCACACTCACACACACACACACACACACACTCACACTCACACACACACACACACACAGAGAAATGTCTTGTGATGCAACGCCGCTGTCAGGTTGAGTGTTTTTATGATATTTGAAATGAATGTGGATCACAGCTCTGTTGATGCGTTAGTTTGCTGTTAGAAGGCTGTAACATGTGGGTCTCTGAGCAGAAGACGCCGATGGAAGACGAACCAGAGGCTGTAACATGTGGGTCTCTGAGCAGAAGACGCCGATGGAAGACGAACCAGAGGCTGTAACATGTGGGTCTCTGAGCAGAAGACGCCGATGGAAGACGAACCAGAGGCTGTAACATGTGGGTCTCTGAGCAGAAGACGCCGATGGAAGACGAACCAGAGGCTTTAACATGTGGGTCTCTGAGCAGAAGACGCCGATGGAAGACGAACCAGAGGCTGTAACATGTGGGTCTCTGAGCAGAAGACGCCGATGGAAGACGAACCAGAGGCTGTAACATGTGGGTCTCTGAGCAGAAGACGCCGATGGAAGACGAACCAGAGGCTGTAACATGTGGGTCTCTGAGCAGAAGACGCCGATGGAAGACGAACCAGAGGCTGTAACATGTGGGTCTCTGAGCAGAAGACGCCGATGGAAGACGAACCAGAGGCTGTAACATGTGGGTCTCTGAGCAGAAGACGCCGATGGAAGACGAACCAGAGGCTGTAACATGTGGGTCTCTGAGCAGAAGACGCCGATGGAAGACGAACCAGAGGCTTTTACCTGAATTATAGAACAATACAAAAAAAACTTCATGCCATTAATTCAGAACTCATGTTATAATAACGTTTTTAAAAACTCAGATTGTTCCTCCATGATGTATTGTAGCGTGTGTCTGTGTTATCGCTGCTAACAAATACACTTCATACAGTACTTAAAGGGAGGCAATCATGACACGCATTTTTAAATAATTATCATACGATAAAACAGACCAGTCTCTGCCAGTCTTTATTTTTTTTTTTAATCTGATGACGTTATCAGTGATTTTAAGCTGATTAATTACCGAAATAACATCAACCCTGTGGGCGGCGCCATTTTGACGAGTCACATGACTTATTTTACCGGACGTGACGTGAACTATGCGTTTGGACAAAATTACGTATGTGCTTCGTCCATGTTGTTTACTGTAGTAATTAATTATAATTAAAAATAATAATTAATCTGTGGTAGCAATATATGTATATTATTTACACTGTGAAATATCGGTATATCTAAGGAAATATGTATGAAATTATTACTTTTTAATGATGAATTAAACAAATAAGATGTTTGGCCTGAAATGAACGCTTTTTATTTAATATTCACGATTGATTTATCATCATCATCATCATCATCATCATCATCATCATCAGGCCTTTTCTTTTGGCATTTTATTTTTGACATGCTTGACAATCGGCACTACAATTTAAAAATATTGTGCATATGTTAATTTTAATTGTAAAGTATATAATGCTAAGAAGAAAGGGCTGTACCCGTCAAATTTACCCACCTTTAATTTATTGGTTCAACCAAAGAGGTGCGTTTCACATCCTTCATGGCAACCAGTGCTGTTCTCAATACAGCTTCTTCTAACACCACAGTGCCGAATTCCCTGTGTAAACATATGCAATCCAAGTCGTCTGTGACCAGTTTATCTTCAAGCTCTTCAAGCTCATGACAACATATGTTCATCAGAGGATTGTCCATGGCTACACACCGACTGCAAGTACACCATTCATGTACAGGTCTCCCTACTCGCCCCCCGAAATCAATTGCACGAGTAAAGGGATCGTCTCCAGCAAGATCACCGTGCTGTTCATCCTCATCGTCACTATTCCTGACGGTTCTGGCCACTTGGCTCGAACCTATATGGCTGAATTCCCCCCCAATCTCTCCACATTGCTCAAAACTTCTTCCTCGGCTGACGAGTCCGAACTCAAATACTCCGCCATGTTTTCGTCGAACGAGCTGTTCCTGTGTTTACAAAGTGAACGCATAGATGACGTCACGACCTAGTTTTTTGGATCATGTGACTACTGAAAATGGCCAAAATGGCAGCTGCCTGACGGAATATACAGGTTTTGATAAAAAAGAGCTATAAAATCATTATTTACCGGGGAATATCGCTGATTTCTTCAGGGTATGGTTTAAACATAATGTTTCACTAAATACTGAAGTTTTGATTAATTATCTAATGAGTGGACCCTTCCTTTAATGTTTACCCCTCCTGTCGTGGTCCTTTCCTCCGCTGTGTGTGTGTGTGTGTGTGTGTGTGTGTGTGTGTGTGTGTGTGTGTGTGTGTGTGTGTGTGTGTGTGTGTGTGTGTGTGTGTGTGTGTGTGTGTGTGTGTGTGTGTGTGTGTGTGTGTGTGTGTGAGTGTGTGTGTGTGTGTGTGTGTGTGTGTGTGTGTGTGTGCTGTGAGTGTGTGTGTGTGTGTGTGTGTGTGTGTGTGTGTGTGTGTGTGTGTGTGTGTGTGTGTGTGTGTGTGTGTGTGTGTGTGTGTGTGTGTGTCCATCACTGTCCTCCCTCAGCTCTGCAGAGTTGCTTAACCCCCCCCCCCCATTATCTGTGTTCCTAGAAACGAGGGTCAGCTGTTGTGAAATCAGTCGGGGGGGGGGGGGGGGTGACCTCTGACCCCCCCTGTTACTGTACCTACTGTTGGTGAGGGTCGTCCAGGTGAAGCTAATGTTGACACTTCCTGTCACTGTGATGTCACTGTGATGTCACTGGGTCACTGAGACTCCCCCACTGAGCCGCACTGGGAGGAGTCTGTAACCATGGGTGACGGTGCACAGGACCAATCACCATTTAGAGCTCCTTAAGTGAACTCTAGTTTATTATCTTGATCAGATCTCGTTAACTATCGGTAGATCTGATCAACATCATCTTTTTAACCCCCTCTGCGGGCGTTCAAGGACACGTTCAGCGTCCGGCATCTGACGCTCTGCTGATGTCAGATCAAACCCTGGGGACAAACATGAGGAGAAGAGGCGTTCAGTGTCCTCGAATGCACCGTAAAGCTGTAGCCTGTGACCTGCAGCTGACACACCTGGAGCTCTGCCTACTGATAACACTGTGGTGTGTTCAGGGTCACATCTTTAGCACTAGATAGATAACACTGTGGTGTGTTCAGGGTCACATCTTTAGCACTAGATAGATAACACTGTGGTGTGTTCAGGGTCACATCTTTAGCACCAGATAGATAACACTGTGGTGTGTTCAGGGTCACATCTTTAGCACTAGATAGATAACACTGTGGTGTGTTCAGGGTCACATCTTTAGCACCAGATAGATAACACTGTGGTGTGTTCAGTGTGTGTGTGTGTGTGTGTGTGTGTGTGTGTGTGTGTGTGTGTGTGTGTGTGTGTGTGTGTGTGTGTGTGTGTGTGTGTGTGTGTGTGTGTGTGTGTCTGTGGCTCTTTGCTGCTGGAACAAAGGCACATTCAAAGGATTCTGATTATCCTCCTGCATATGTTCTTTCTTTTCTGTGCATGTTTCTACGAGTGTCCAGTAACACAATCTGAGAAGGAACCACAGAGAGAAGGAACCACGGAGAGAAGGAACCACAGAGAGAAGGAACCACAGAGAGAAGGGAGAAGGAACCACAGAGAGAAGGAACCACAGAGAGAAGGGAGAAGGAACCACAGAGAGAAGGAACCACAGAGAGAAGGAACCACGGAGAGAAGGAACCACGGAGAGAAGGAACCACGGAGAGAAGGAACCACAGAGAGAAGGAACCACGGAGAGAAGGAACCACGGAGAGAAGGAACCACGGAGAGAAGGAACCACGGAGAGAAGGAACCACGGAGAGAAGGAACCACAGAGAGAAGGAACCACGGAGAGAAGGAACCACAGAGAGAAGGAGAAGGAACCACAGAGAGAAGGAACCACAGAGAGAAGGAACCACGGAGAGAAGGAACCACAGAGAGAAGGAACCACAGAGAGAAGGGAGAAGGAACCACGGAGAGAAGGAACCACGGAGAGAAGGTACCACAGAGAGAAGGAACCACAGAGAGAAGGGAGAAGGAACCACAGAGAGAAGGAACCACGGAGAGAAGGAACCACGGAGAGAAGGAACCACGGAGAGAAGGTACCACGGAGAGAAGGAACCACGGAGAGAAGGAACCACGGAGAGAAGGTACCACGGAGAGAAGGAACCACGGAGAGAAGGTACCACGGAGAGAAGGAACCACAGAGAGAAGGAACCACAGCGTGTCCAGTAACAGGATGAGTGACAATGAGTTTTGTGTGTTGTCGTGTTTTGTGTGTTGTCGTGTGTTGTTGTTGTCATGTTTTGTGTGTTGTCGTGTTTTGTGTGTTGTCATGTTTTGTGTGTTGTCGTGTTTTGTGTGTTGTCGTGTTTGTGTGTTGTCGTGTTGTTGTTGTCATGTTTTGTGTGTTGTCATGTTGTTGTTGTCGTGTTTTGTGTGTTGTCGTGTTTTCTGTGTAGTCGTGTTTTGTGTGTTGTCGTGTTGTTGTTGTCATGTTTTGTGTGTTGTCGTGTTTTGTGTGTTGTCGTGTTTTGTGTGTTGTCGTGTTGTTGTTGTCGTGTTTTGTGTGTTGTTGTTGTCGTGTTTTGTGTGTTGTCGTGTTTTGTGTGTTGTCATGTTGTTGTTGTCGTTGTTGTTGTTGTCATGTTTGTGCGTTGTCGTGTTTTGTGTGTTGTCGTGTTTTGTGTGTTGTGTGTTGTTGTTGTCATGTTTTGTGTGTTGTGTGTTTTGTGTGTTGTCGTGTTTTGTGTGTGTCGTGTTTTGTGTGTTGTCATGTTTGTGTGTTGTCGTGTTTTGTGTGTTGTCGTGTTGTTGTTGTCATGTTTTGTGTGTTGTCATGTTTTGTGTGTTGTCGTGTTTTGTGTGTTGTCGTGTTGTTGTTGTCATGTTTTGTGTGTTGTCATGTTGTTGTTGTCGTGTTTTGTGTGTTGTCGTGTTTTGTGTGTTGTCGTGTTTTGTGTGTTGTCGTGTTGTTGTTGTCGTGTTTGTGTGTGTTGTTGCGTGTTTTGTGTGTTGTATTGTTGTTGTCGTGTTGTTGTTGTCATGTTTTGTGTGTTGTCGTGTTTTGTGTATTGTCGTGTTTGTGTGTTGTCGTGTTGTTGTTGTTGTCATGTTTGTGTGTTGTCGTGTTTTGTGTGTGTCGTGTTGTGTGTCATGTTTTGTGTGTTGTCGTGTTTGTGTGTTGTCGTGTTTTGTGTGTTGTCGTGTTGTGTTGTCGTGTTTTGTGTGTTGTTGTTGTCGTGTTTGTTGTGTTGTCGTGTTTTGTGTGTTGTCGTGTTTTGTGTGTTGTCATGTGTTGTTGTTTCATGTTGTTGTTGTTGTCGTGTTTTTTGTGTTGTCGTGTGTTGTCGTGTTTTGTGTGTTGTCATGTTGTTGTTGTCGTATTTTTGTGTTTGTCATGTTGTTGTTGTCGTGTTTTGTGTGTTGTTGTTGTCGTGTTTTGTGTGTTGTCGTGTTTTGTGTGTTGTCATGTTTTGTGTGTTGTCGTGTTTTGTGTATTGTCATGTTTTGTGTGTTGTCATGTTGTTGTTGTCATGTTGTTGTTGTCATGTTGTTGTTGTCATGTTTTGTGTTGTCATGTTTTGTGTGTTTTCATGTTGTTGTTGTCATGTTTTTGTGTGTTGTCGTGTTTTGTGTGTTGTCATGTTGTTGTTGTCATGTTTTGTGTGTGTCATGTTTTGTCGTGTTTTTGTGTGTTGTCATGTTGTTGTTGTCATGTTGTTGTTGTTGTCATGTTGTTGTTGTTGTCATGTTGTTGTTGCCCTGTGATGAGACACTATCAGCCACAGTGTCTCTGCGTGAATTAGTGTTTAAAAAAGACATTAAAAGCAGATAAAAATAAGAATGTTTTTATGTTTGTGAAGAATTTTTAATATATAAAATAAAAAATGGATCGGAAAAACCTGATCTGTCTCAGCTGTGTGTGTGTGTGTGTGTGTGTATGTGTGTGTGTGAGTGTGTGTGTGTATGTGTGTGTGTATATGTGCGTGCGTGCATGTGTGTGTGAGTGTATGTGTGTGTGTATATGTGCGTGCATGTGGCATGTTGTGTGAGAGTGTATGTGTGTGTGTGTGTTGCGTGTGTGGTGTTTTGTGTGTGTGTGTGTGTGTATATGTGCATGCGTGCGTGTGTGTATGTGTGTGAGTGTGTGTGTGTGCGTGCGTGCGTGTGTATATGTGCGTGCGTGCGTGTGAGTGTATGTGTGTGTGTGTGTGTGCGTGCGTGCGTGCATGCGTGTGGTGTGTGTTTCAACATGTTTCATCACCCTCTGATGCAATCCCTCTGCAAGTTGTGAGTGGAGAAACAGCTCCACCTGCAGGACGGGAATAGAAATACATGAGAATACCAAAATAAAAAACAAATGTAATTAAAATAAAATAAACAAATAATACATAATGAATACATTATAATAATAAGTGTAGAATAAGTGTAGTATTTAATAAAAGACATATACAATATATAAAGTAATCATTGTAAACTCTAGATGTAGACAGTTTGTGTGTAATATAATAATTTTACCAAACATAATTTCTTCACAATCTATATTTAAACTAACTGTTTTATAATGAACTGCAGCTACAGGTGAACTCATACCTGTAAAGTGGCCTTGAAGTATAATATCAAATATTAAATATCAAATATCAAACAGCTCTGGGAATAATCTGATTTTACAGGCGTTTGAGTAAAAGGATCATTTCTATTCTACTACTGACGACATCTCTCCAAAGCCCAAATGAATGGTCTTTTATGCCCCTTTCACACCAACGCGGTTCCAGGGCCGGTTCGGAGCTGGAGCCTGAAAAGCACCGGTTCTTCCTGTTCACACCGCAGCGGAGCCGCCTCTAAGCTCCGGAACCCGGTCGTTTCAAGCACCAAAAAATGGTCGGTCTAGAAGCAAGAACCGCATACGTCACGCTTACGTCGGAGGGGGGCGAGATTAACCGGAGCTAACAGCTAAAGGCGAGTACGGCAAATAAAAGTTGTAACAAGCCGTAGCTCTGAGCAAAGTGACTAGAACGCAACCACACACTTATAAAAAACACACTTTCTAAAGTCAGGCAGCACTAACCAGGCTTCGTGTGATTCTGTTCATTTGTGCCTTACTTTGACCACCCGTTGCTGTTATTGATCCTTGTGGAGAGAGGCAGACGTGTTGTTTTGTATTATAGCAGCTATGGGATGGAATCAATACATGGGCTGCACAGGTCGTCATGTCCGACTATCACAAGTAGAATCATAATGAAAAATACGCCGGTAAAATGTGCCTGTAGAAAACGGCTTATGCCACAATAGGATAGCAACAAGTAGTCAAGATAGTCAGTTTAGCTTCGGTTGCTATGCCAACTTCACCCATTTTATACCAGAGGAAACTTTCATAACAGCGCTGTGATGCCAAACAGCGTCAATTCGGACTGACACACATTCACTGAAGGGGGGGGGGGGGATATGTATCAGCTGCTTGTGTGACAGTCAGACAGTGAATACTTTACAGCGGCCGCTGCCGTGTGAGCTAACCCGGAGCTAACGGGAGAATACACTCCAGTGGAAGAGCAGCGCTGCAGCGGTCGGTAAATGCCGCTGAAAGACATTAATAAACAATGAACCACGGCACTCTGGAGAAAACACTCTAACTAACTACTCTACTCTCTAACTAAGCTACTCTACTCTCTAACTAAGCTACTCTACTCTCTAACTAAGCTACTCTACTCTCTAACTAAGCTACTCTACTCTCTAACTAAGCTACTCTACTCTCTAACTAAGCTACTCTACTCTCTAACTAAGCTACTCTACTCTCTAACTAAGCTACTCTACTCTCTAACTAAACTACTCTACTCTCTAACTAAGCTACTCTACTCTCTAACTAAGCTACTCTACACTCTAACTAAGCTACTCTACTCTCTAACTAAGCTACTCTACTCTCTAACTAAGCTACTCTACACTCTAACTAAGCTACTCTACACTCTAACTAAGCTACTCTACTCTCTAACTAAGCTACTCTACTCTCTAACTAAGCTACTCTACTCTCTAACTAAGCTACTCTACTCTCTAACTAAGCTACTCTACTCTCTAACTAAACTACTCTACTCTCTAACTAAGCTACTCTACTCTCTAACTAAGCTACTCTACACTCTAACTAAGCTACTCTACTCTCTAACTAAGCTACTCTACTCTCTAACTAAGCTACTCTACTCTCTAACTAAGCTACTCTACTCTCTAACTAAGCTACTCTACTCTCTAACTAAGCTACTCTACACTCTAACTAAGCTACTCTACACTCTAACTAAGCTACTCTACTCTACTAACTACTACTCTACTCTCTAACTAACTACTCTATACTCTAACTAAGCTACTCTACACTCTAACTAAGCTACTCTACTCTCTAACTAAGCTACTATACTCTCTAACTAAGCTACTCTACACTCTAACTAAGCTACTCTACTCTCTAACTAAGCTACTCTACTCTCTAACTAAGCTACTCTACACTCTAACTAAGCTACTCTACTCTCTAACTAAACTACTCTACACTCTAACTAAGCTACTCTACTCTAACTAAGCTACTCTACTCTCTAACTAAGCTACTCTACTCTCTAACTAAGCTACTCTACTCTAACTAAGCTACTCTACTCTCTAACTAAACTACTCTACTACTCTAACTAAGCTACTCTACACTCTAACTAAGCTACTCTACACTCTAACTAAGCTACTCTACTCTCTAACTAAGCTACTCTACTCTCTAACTAAGCTACTCTACTCTCTAACTAAGCTACTCTACTCTCTAACTAAGCTACTCTACACTCTAACTAACTACTCTACTCTCTAACTAAGCTACTCTACACTCTAACTAAACTACTCTACACTCTAACTAACTACTCTACACTCTAACTAAGCTACTCTACTCTCTAACTAAACTACTCTACACTCTAACTAACTACTCTACTCTCTAACTAAGCTACTCTACTCTCTAACTAAACTACTCTACACTCTAACTAAGCTACTCTACTCTCTAACTAAACTACTCTACACTCTAACTAAGCTACTCTACTCTCTAACTAAACTACTCTACACTCTAACTAAACTACTCTACTCTCTAACTAAGCTACTCTACTCTCTAACTAAACTACTCTACACTCTAACTAAGCTACTCTACACTCTAACTAAGCTACTCTACTCTCTAACTAACTACTCTACACTCTAACTAAGCTACTCTACTCTCTAACTAAACTACTCTACACTCTAACTAAGCTACTCTACTCTCTAACTAAACTACTCTACACTCTAACTAAGCTACTCTACTCTCTAACTAAACTACTCTACACTCTAACTAAGCTACTCTACTCTCTAACTAAGCTACTCTACTCTCTAACTAAACTACTCTACACTCTAACTAAGCTACTCTACACTCTAACTAAGCTACTCTACACTCTAACTAAGCTACTCTACTCTCTAACTAAGCTACTCTACTCTCTAACTAAGCTACTCTACACTCTAACTAAGCTACTCTACTCTCTAACTAAACTACTCTACTCTCTAACTAAGCTACTCTACTCTCTAACTAAGCTACTCTACACTCTAACTAAGCTACTCTACTCTCTAACTAAGCTACTCTACTCTCTAACTAAGCTACTCTACTCTCTAACTAAGCTACTCTACTCTCTAACTAAGCTACTCTACTCTCTAACTAAACTACTCTACTCTCTAACTAAGCTACTCTACTCTCTAACTAAGCTACTCTACTCTCTAACTAAACTACTCTACACTCTAACTAAACTACTCTACTCTAACTAAGCTACTCTACTCTCTAACTAAGCTACTCTACACTCTAACTAAACTACTCTACACTCTAACTAAGCTACTCTACTCTAACTAAACTACTCTACACTCTAACTAAGCTACTCTACTCTCTAACTAAGCTACTCTACACTCTAACTAAACTACTCTACACTCTAACTAAGCTACTCTACACTCTAACTAAGCTACTCTACTCTCAACTAAGCTACTCTACACTCTAACTAAACTACTCTACACTCTAACTAAGCTACTCTACTCTCTAACTAAGCTACTCTACACTCTAACTAAGCTACTCTACTCTCTAACTAAGCTACTCTACACTCTAACTAAGCTACTCTACACTCTAACTAAGCTACTCTACTCTCTAACTAAGCTACTCTACTCTAACTAAACTACTCTACTCTCTAACTAAGCTACTCTACTCTCTAACTAAGCTACTACACTCTAACTAACTACTCTACACTCTAACTAAGCTACTCTACACTCTAACTAGCTACTCTACTCTCTAACTAACTACTCTACTCTAACTAAACTACTCTACACTCTAACTAAGCTACTCTACTCTCTAACTAAGCTACTCTACTCTCTAACTAAAGCTACTCTACTCTTAACTAAGCTACTCTACTCTCTAACTAAAACTACTTCTACTCTAACTAAGCTACTCTACTCTCTAACTAAGCTACTCTACTCTCTAACTAAGCTACTACACTCTAACTAAACTACTCTACACTCTAACTAAGCTACTCTACTCTCTAACTAAGCTACTCTACTCTCTAACTAAGCTACTCTACACTCTAACTAAACTACTCTACACTCTAACTAAGCTACTCTACTCTCTAACTAAGCTACTCTACTCTCTAACTAAGCTACTCTACTCTCTAACTAACTACTCTACTCTCAACTAAACTACTTACTCTCTAACTAAGCTACTCTACTCTCTAACTAAGCTTACTCTACTCTCAACTAAGCTACTCTACACTCTAACTAAACTACTCTACACTCTAACTAAGCTACTTACCTCTAACTAAGATACTCTATCTCTAACTAAGCTACTCTACTCTCTAACTAAGCTACTCTACTCTCTAACTAAGCTACTCTACACTCTAACTAAACTACTCTACACTCTAACTAAGCTACTCTACTCTCTAACTAAGCTACTCTACTCTCTAACTAAGCTACTCTACTCTCTAACTAAGCTACTCTACTCTCTAACTAAGCTACTCTACACTCTAACTAAGCTACTCTACACTCTAACTAAGCTACTCTACTCTCTAACTAAGCTACTCTACACTCTAACTAAACTACTCTACACTCTAAACTAAGCTACTCTACACTCTAACTAAACTACTCTACACTCTAACTAAGCTACTCTACACTCTAACTAAGCTACTCTACTCTCTAACTAAACTACTCTACACTCTAACTAAACTACTCTACTCTCTAACTAAGCTACTCTACTCTCTAACTAAGCTACTCTACACTCTAACTAATACTCTACACTCTAACTAAGCTACTCTACTCTCTAACTAAACTACTCTACACTCTAACTAAGCTACTCTACTCTCTAACTAAGCTACTCTACACTCTAACTAAGCTACTCTACTCTCTAACTAAGCTACTCTAACTCTAACTAAACTACTCTACACTCTAACTAAGCTACTCTACACTCTAACTAAGCTACTCTACTCTCTAACTAAACTACTCTACACTCTAACTAAGCTACTCTACACTCTAACTAAGCTACTCTACACTCTAACTAAGCTACTCTATCTCTAACTAAACCTACTCTACACTCTAACTAGCTACTCTACACTCTAACTAAACTACTCTACTCTCTAACTAAACTACTCTACTCTCTAACTAAGCTACTCTACACTCTAACTAAGCTACTCTACTCTCTAACTAAGCTACTCTACTCTCTAACTAAGCTACTCTACTCTCTAACTACAGCTACTCTACTCTCGAACTAAGTACTCTCTACTCTCTAACTAAACTACTCTACACTCTAACTAAGCTACTCTACTCTCTAACTAAGCTACTCTACTCTCTAACTAAACTACTCTACACTCTAACTAAGCTACTCTACACTCTAACTAAGCTACTCTACTCTCTAACTAAACTACTCTACACTCTAACTAAGCTACTCTACTCTCTAACTAAACTACTCTACACTCTAACTAAGCTACTCTACTCTCTAACTAAACTACTTTACACTCTAACTAAGCTACTCTACACTCTAACTAAACTATCTACACTCTAACTAAGCTACTCTACTCTCTAACTAAACTACTCTACACTCTAACTAAGCTACTCTACTCTCTAACTAAACTACTCTACACTCTAACTAAGCTACTCTACACTCTAACTAAACTACTCTACTCTCTAACTAAAACTACTCTACTCTCTAACTAAGCTACTCTACACTCTAACTAAGCTACTCTACTCTCTAACTAAGCTACTCTACTCTCTAACTAAACTACTCTACACTCTAACTAAGCTACTCTACACTCTAACTAAGCTACTCTAACTCTAACTAAGCTACTCTACTCTCTAACTAAACTACTCTACACTCTAACTAAGCTACTCTACACTCTAACTAAGCTACTCTACTCTAACTAAGCTACTCTACACTCTAACTAAACTACTCTACACTCTAACTAAGCTACTCTACTCTCTAACTAAACTACTCTACACTCGAACTAAGCTACTTATCTAACTAAACTACTCTACACTCTAACAAGCTACTCTACACTCTACTAAGCTACTCTACTCTCTAACTAAGCTACTCTACACTCTAACTAAGCTACTCTACTCTCTAACTAAGCTACTCTACTCTCAAACTAACTACTTACACTCTAACTAAGCTACTCTACTCTCTAACTAAACTACTCTACACTCTAACTAAGCTACTCTAACTCTAACTAAGCTACTCTACTCTCTAACTAAGCTACTCTACTCTAACTAAGCTACTCTACACTCTAACAAGCTACTCTACACTCTAACTAAGCTACTCTACACTCTAACTAAGCTACTCTACATCTAAACTAAGCTACTCTACACTCTAACTAAGCTACTCTACTCTCTAACTAACTACTCTACACTCTAACTAAGCTACTCTACTCTCTAACTAACTACCTACACTCTAACTAAGCTACTCTACTCTCTAACTAAGCTACTCTACTCTCTAACTAACTACTCTACACTCTAACTAAGCTACTCTACTCTCTAACTAAACTACTCTACACTCTAACTAAGCTACTCTACACTCTAACTAAGCTATCTACTCTCTAACTAAGCTACTCTACACTCTAACTAAGCTACTCTACACTCTAACTAAGCTACTCTACACTCTAACTAAGCTACTCTACACTCTAACTAAACTACTCTACATCTAACTAAGCTACTCTACACTCTAACTAAGCTACTCTACACTCTAACTAAGTACTCTACACTCTAATAAGCTACTCTACACTCTAACTAAACTACTCTACACTCTAACTAAGCTACTCTACCTCTAACTAAACTACTCTACACTCTAACTAAGCTACTCTACTCTCTAACTAAAACTCTACACTCTAACTAAGTACTCTACACTCTAAACTACTACTCTACTCTTAACTAAGCTACTCTACACTCTAACTAAGCTACTCTACACTCTAACTAAGCTACTCTACACTCTAAACTAAGCTACTCTACACTCTAACTAAGCTACTCTACACTCTAACTAAGCTACTCTACTCTCTAACTAAGCTACTCTACACTCTAACTAAACTACTCTACACTCTAACTAAGCTACTCTACACTCTAACTAAGCTACTATACTCTCAACTAAGCTACTCTACTCTCTAACTAAACTACTCTACACTCTAACTAAGCTACTCTACTCTCTAACTAAGCTACTCTACTCTCTAACTAAACTACTCTACACTCCTAACTAAGCTACTCTACACTCTAACTAAGCTACTCTACTCTCTAACTAAGCTACTCTACACTCTAACTAAACTACTCTACACTCTAACTAAGCTACTCTACTCTTAACTAAACTACTCTACACTCTAACTAAGCTACTCTACTCTCTAACTAAACTACTCTACACTCTAACTAAGCTACTCTACACTCTAACTAAACTACTCTACACTCTAACTAAGCTACTCTACTCTCTAACTAAACTACTCTACACTCTAACTAAGCTACTTACACTCTAACTAAGCTACTCTACTCCTCTAACTAAACTACTCTACACTCTAACTAAGCTACTCTACTCTCTAACTAAACTACTCTACACTCTAACTAAGCTACTCTACTCTCTAACTAAACTACTCTACACTCTAACTAAGCTACTCTACACTCTAACTAAACTACTCTACTCTCTAACTAAACTACTCTACTCTCTACTAAGCTACTCTACACTCTAACTAAGCTACTCTACTCTCTAACTAAACTACTCTACACTCTAACTAAGCTACTCTACTCTCTAACTAAACTACTCTACACTCTAACTAAGCTACTCTACACTCTAACTAAGCTACTCTCCTCTCTAACTAAGCTACTCTACTCTCTAACTAAACTACTCTATCTAACTAAGCTACTCTACTCTCTAACTAAACTACTCTACTCTCTAACTAAGTACTCTACACTCTAACTAAACTACTCTACTCTCTAACTAAGCTACTTACTCTCTAAACTAAACTACTCTACTCTCTAACTAAGCTACTCTACTCTCTAACTAAACTACTCTACTCTTAACTAAGCTACTCTACTCTCTAACTAAACTACTCTACACTCTAACTAAGCTACTCTACTCTCTAACTAACTACTCTACACTCTAACTAAAGCTACTCTACTCTCTAACTAAGCTACTCT
>JAAKFY010000046.1:195461-226437 GCA_011823955.1 Dissostichus mawsoni
CTAAACTACTCTACTCTCTAACTAAACTACTCTACACTCTAACTAACTACTCTACTCTCTAACTAACTACTCTACACTCTAACTAAGCTACTCTACACTCTAACTAAACTACTCTACACTCTAACTAAACTACTCTACACTCTAACTAAACTACTCTACTCTCTAACTAAAACTATCTACACTCTAACTAAGCTACTCTACTCTCTAACTAAACTACTCTACACTCTAACTAAACTACCTACTCTCTAACTAAACTACTCTACACTCTAACTAAACTACTCTACACTCTAACTAAGCTACTCTACTCTCTAACTAAGCTACTCTACACTCTAACTAAACTACTCTACACTCTAACTAAACTACTCTACACTCTAACTAAGCTACTCTACTCTCTACTAAACTACTCTACACTCTAACTAAACTACTCTACACTCTAACTAAGCTACTCTACTCTCTAACTAAACTACTCTACACTCTAACTAAACTACTCTACACTCTAACTAAACTACTCTACACTCTAACTAAAACTACTCTACACTCTAACTAAACTACTCTACACTCTAACTAAACTACTCTACACTCTAACTAAACTACTCTACACTCTAACTAAGCTACTCTACTCTCTAACTAAACTACTCTACTCTCTACTAAACTACTCTACTCTCTAACTAAGCTACTCTACTCTCTAACTAAGCTACTCTACTCTCTAACTAAGCTACTCTACTCTCTAACTAAACTACTCTATACTCTAACTAAGCTACTCTACTCTCTAACTAAGATACTCTACACTCTAACTAAAACTACTCTACACTCTAACTAAACTACTCTACACTCTAACTAAGCTACTCATCTAACTAAGCTACTCTACACTCTAAACTAAATACTCTCTACACTCTAACTAAACTACTCTACACTCTAACTAAGCTACTCTACTCTCTAACTAAGCTACTACTCTCTAACTAAGCTACTCTACACTCTAACTAAACTACTCTACACTCTAACTAAACTACTCTACACTCTAACTAAGCTACTCTACTCTCTAACTAAGCTACTCTACACTCTAACTAAACTACTCTACACTCTAACTAAACTACTCTACTCTCTAACTAAGCTACTCTACACTCTAACTAACTACTCTACACTCTAACTAAGCTACTCTACACTCTAACTAAACTACTCTACACTCTAACTAAACTACTATCACACTCTAACTAAACTACTCTACACTCTAACTAAACTACTCTACTCTCTACTAAACTACTCTACTCTCAACTAAGCTACTCTACTCTCTAACTAAGCTACTCTACTCTCTAACTAAACTACTCTACTCTCTAACTAACTACTCTACTCTCTAACTAAGCTACTCTACTCTCTAACTAAGCTACTCTACTCTCTAACTAAACTACTCTACTCTCTAACTAAACTACTCTACTCTCTAACTAAGCTACCTACTCTCTAACTAAGCTACTCTACTCTCTAACTAAGCTACTACTCTCTAACTAAGCTACTCTACTCTCTAACTAAGCTACTCTACTCTCTAACTAAGCTACTCTACTCTCTAACTAAGACTCTACTCTCTAACTAAGCTACTCTACTCTCTAACTAAGCTACTCTACTCTCTAACTAAGCTACTCTACTCTCTAACTAAGCTACTACTCTCTAACTAAGCTACTCTACTCTCTAACTAAGCTACTCTACTCTCTAACTAAGCTACTCTACACTCTAACTAAACTACTCTACACTCTAACTAAACTACTCTACTCTCTAACTAAGCTACTCTACTCTCTAACTAAACTACTCTATACTCTAACTAAACTACTCTACACTCTAACTAAGCTACTCTACTCTCTAACTAAGCTACTCTACTCTCTAACTAAACTACTCTACTCTCTAACTAAACTACTCTACTCTCTAACTAAGCTACTCTACTCTCTAACTAAGCTACTCTACTCTCTAACTAAACTACTCTACTCTCTAACTAAGCTACTCTACTCTCTAACTAAGCTACTCTACTCTCTAACTAAGCTACTCTACTCTCTAACTAAGCTACTCTACTCTCTAACTAAACTACTCTATACTCTAACTAAGCTACTCTACTCTCTAACTAAGCTACTCTACTCTCTAACTAAGCTACTCTACTCTCTAACTAAGCTACTCTACTCTCTAACTAAGCTACTCTACTCTCTAACTAAGCTACTCTACACTCTAACTAAACTACTCTACACTCTAACTAAACTACTCTACACTCTAACTAAACTACTCTACACTCTAACTAAGCTACTCTACTCTCTAACTAAGCTACTCTACACTCTAACTAAACTACTCTACACTCTAACTAAACTACTCTACTCTCTAACTAACTACTCTACTCTCTAACTAAGCTCTACTCTCTAACTAAGCTACTCTACTCTCTAACTAAGCTACTCTACTCTCTAACTAACTACTCTATACTCTAACTAAGCTACTCTACTCTCTAACTAAGCTACTCTACTCTCTAACTAAGCTACTCTACACTCTAACTAACTACTCTACACTCTAACTAAACTACTCTACACTCTAACTAAACTACTCTACACTCTAACTAAGCTACTCTACACTCTAACTAACTACTCTACACTCTAACTAAACTACTCTACTCTCTAACTAAGCTACTCTACACTCTAACTAACTACTCTACACTCTAACTAAGCTACTCTACTCTCTAACTAAACTACTCTACTCTCTAACTAAGCTACTCTACACTCTAACTAAACTACTCTACTCTCTAACTAAGCTACTCTACACTCTAACTAAGCTACTCTACTCTCTAACTAAACTACTCTACACTCTAACTAAACTACTCTACACTCTAACTAAACTACTCTACTCTCTAACTAAGCTACTCTACACTCTAACTAAACTACTCTACTCTCTAACTAAGCTACTCTACACTCTAACTAAGCTACTCTACTCTCTAACTAAACTACTCTACTCTCTAACTAAACTACTCTACACTCTAACTAAGCTACTCTACTCTCTAACTAAACTACTCTACTCTCTAACTAAACTACTCTACTCTCTAACTAAACTACTCTACACTCTAACTAAGCTACTCTACTCTCTAACTAAGCTACTCTACTCTCTAACTAAACTACTCTACTCTCTAACTAAACTACTCTACTCTCTAACTAAACTACTCTACTCTCTAACTAAGCTACTCTACACTCTAACTAAACTACTCTACTCTCTAACTAAGCTACTCTACACTCTAACTAAGCTACTCTACTCTCTAACTAAACTACTCTACACTCTAACTAAACTACTCTACTCTCTAACTAAGCTACTCTACACTCTAACTAAGCTACTCTACACTCTAACTAAACTACTCTACACTCTAACTAAACTACTCTACTCTCTAAAAGCTACTCTACACTCTAACTAACTACTCTACTCTCTAACTAAGCTACTCTACACTCTAACTAAGCTACTCTACTCTCTAACTAAGCTACTCTACACTCTAACTAAGCTACTCTACTCTCTAACTAAGCTACTCTACTCTCTAACTAAGCTACTCTACACTCTAACTAAGCTACTCTACTCTCAACTAAGCTACTCTACACTTAACTAAGCTACTCTACTCTTAACTAAGCTACTCTACACTCTAACTAAACTACTCTACTCTCTAACTAAGCTACTCTACTCTCTAACTAAGCTACTCTACACTCTAACTAAGCTACTCTACTCTCTAACTAAGCTACTCTACACTCTAACTAAACTACTCTACTCTCTAACTAAGCTACTCTACACTCTAACTAAGCTACTCTACTCTCTAACTAAGCTACTCTACACTCTAACTAAGCTACTCTACACTCTAACTAAACTACTCTACTCTCTAACTAACGCTACTCTACACTCTAACTAACTACTCTACTCTCTAACTAAGCTACTCTACACTCTAACTAAGCTACTCTACTCTCTAACTAAGCTACTCTACACTCTAACTAAACTACTCTACTCTCTAACTAAGCTACTCTACTCTCTAACTAAGCTACTCTACACTCTAACTAACTACTCTACTCTCTAACTAAGCTACTCTACTCTCTAACTAAGCTACTCTACACTCTAACTAAACTACTCTACTCTCTAACTAAGCTACTCTACACTCTAACTAAACTACTCTACTCTCTAACTAAGCTACTCTACTCTCTAACTAAGCTACTCTACACTCTAACTAAGCTACTCTACCTCTAACTAAGCTACTCTACTCTCTAACTAACTACTCTACTCTCTAACTAAGCTACTCTACTCTCTAACTAAGCTACTCTACACTCTAACTAAACTACTCTACTCTCTAACTAAGCTACTCTACTCTCTAACTAAGCTACTCTACTCTCTAACTAAGCTACTCTACTCTCTAACTAAGCTACTCTACTCTCTAACTAAGCTACTCTACTCTCTAACTAAGCTACTCTACTCTCTAACTAAGCTACTCTACTCTCTAACTAAGCTACTCTACTCTCTAACTAAGCTACTCTACTCTCTAACTAAGCTACTCTACTCTCTAACTAAGCTACTCTACTCTCAACTAAACTACTCTACTCTCTAACTAAGCTACTCTACTCTCTAACTAGCTACTCTACACTCTAACTAAACTACTCTACTCTCTAACTAAGCTACTCTACTCTCTAACTAAGCTACTCTACTCTCTAACTAAACTACTCTACTCTCTAACTAAGCTACTCTACTCTCTAACTAAGCTACTCTACTCTCTAACTAACTACTCTACTCTCTAACTAAGCTACTCTACTCTCTAACTAAGCTACTCTACTCTCTAACTAAACTACTCTACTCTCTAACTAAGCTACTCTACACTCTAACTAAACTACTCTACTCTCTAACTAAGCTACTCTACACTCTAACTAAACTACTCTACTCTCTAACTAAGCTACTCTACTCTCTAACTAAGCTACTCTACACTCTAACTAAACTACTCTACTCTCTAACTAAGCTACTCTACACTCTAACTAAACTACTCTACTCTCTAACTAAGCTACTCTACACTCTAACTAAACTACTCTACTCTCTAACTAAGCTACTCTACACTCTAACTAAGCTACTCTACTCTCTAACTAAGCTACTCTACACTCTAACTAAGCTACTCTACTCTCTAACTAAGCTACTCTACTCTCTAACTAAGCTACTCTACATCTAACTAAGCTACTCTACTCTCTAACTAAGCTACTCTACACTCTAACTAAGCTACTCTACACTCTAACTAAACTACTCTACTCTCTAACTAAGCTACTCTACTCTCTAACTAAGCTACTCTACTCTCTAACTAAACTACTCTACTCTCTAACTAAGCTACTCTACACTCTAACTAAACTACTCTACTCTCTAACTAAGCTACTCTACTCTCTAACTAAGCTACTCTACACTCTAACTAAGCTACTCTACTCTTAACTAAGCTACTCTACACTCTAACTAAGCTACTCTACTCTTAACTAAACTACTCTACACTCTAACTAACTACTCTACACTCTAACTAAACTACTCTACACTCTAACTAAGCTACTCTACACTCTAACTAAGCTACTCTACTCTCTAACTAAGCTACTCTACACTCTAACTAAGCTACTCTACTCTCTAACTAAGCTACTCTATACTCTAACTAAGCTACTCTATACTCTAACTAAGCTACTCTACACTCTAACTAAGCTACTCTACTCTCTAACTAAACTACTCTACACTCTAACTAAGCTACTCTACTCTCTAACTAAGCTACTCTACTCTCTAACTAAGCTACTCTACTCTCTAACTAAGCTACTCTACTCTCTAACTAAGCTACTCTACACTCTAACTAAGCTACTCTACTCTCTAACTAAGCTACTCTACTCTCTAACTAAGCTACTCTACTCTCTAACTAAGCTACTCTACTCTCTAACTAAGCTACTCTACTCTCTAACTAAGCTACTCTACTCTCTAACTAAGCTACTCTACTCTCTAACTAAGCTACTCTACTCTCTAACTAAGCTACTCTACTCTCTAACTAAACTACTCTACTCTCTAACTAAGCTACTCTACTCTCTAACTAAGCTACTCTACACTCTAACTAAGCTACTCTACACTCTAACTAAGCTACTCTACACTCTAACTAAGCTACTCTACACTCTAACTAAGCTACTCTACACTCTAACTAAGCTACTCTACACTCTAACTAAGCTACTCTACACTCTAACTAAGCTACTCTACTCTCTAACTAAGCTACTCTACTCTCTAACTAAGCTACTCTACACTCTAACTAAGCTACTCTACACTCTAACTAAGCTACTCTACACTCTAACTAACTACTCTACACTCTAACTAAGCTACTCTACTCTCTAACTAAGCTACTCTACACTCTAACTAAGCTACTCTACTCTCTAACTAAGCTACTCTACTCTCTAACTAAGCTACTCTACTCTCTAACTAAACTACTCTACTCTCTAACTAAGCTACTCTACTCTCTAACTAAGCTACTCTACACTCTAACTAAGCTACTCTACACTCTAACTAAGCTACTTCTACACTCTAACTAAGCTACTCTACACTCTAACTAAGCTACTCTACACTCTAACTAACTACTCTACACTCTAACTAAGCTACTCTACACTCTAACTAAGCTACTCTACACTCTAACTAAGCTACTCTACTCTCTAACTAAGCTACTCTACACTCTAACTAAGCTACTCTACTCTCTAACTAAGCTACTCTACACTCTAACTAAACTACTCTACACTCTAACTAAGCTACTCTACACTCTAACTAAGCTACTCTACACTCTAACTAAGCTACTCTACTCTCTAACTAAGCTACTCTACTCTCTAACTAAGCTACTCTACTCTCTAACTAAGCTACTCTACACTCTAACTAAGCTACTCTACTCTAACTAAGCTACTCTACACTCTAACTAAACTACTCTACACTCTAACTAAGCTACTCTACACTCTAACTAAGCTACTCTACACTCTAACTAAGCTACTCTACACTCTAACTAAGCTACTCTACTCTCTAACTAAGCTACTCTATACTCTAACTAAGCTACTCTATACTCTAACTAGCTACTCTACACTCTAACTAAGCTACTCTACTCTCTAACTAAACTACTCTACACTCTAACTAAACTACTCTACTCTCTAACTAAGCTACTCTACTCTCTAACTAAGCTACTCTACTCTCTAACTAAGCTACTCTACTCTCTAACTAAGCTACTCTACTCTCTAACTAAGCTACTCTACTCTCTAACTAAGCTACTCTACTCTCTAACTAAGCTACTCTACTCTCTAACTAAGCTACTCTACTCTCTAACTAAGCTACTCTACTCTCTAACTAAGCTACTCTACTCTCTAACTAAGCTACTCTACTCTCTAACTAAGCTACTCTACTCTCTAACTAAGCTACTCTACTCTCTAACTAAGCTACTCTACTCTCTAACTAAACTACTCTACTCTCTAACTAAGCTACTCTACTCTCTAACTAAACTACTCTACACTCTAACTAAGCTACTCTACACTCTAACTAAGCTACTCTACTCTCTAACTAAGCTACTCTACACTCTAACTAAACTACTCTACACTCTAACTAAACTACTCTACTCTCTAACTAAGCTACTCTACTCTCTAACTAAGCTACTCTACACTCTAACTAAGCTACTCTACTCTCTAACTAAGCTACTCTACACTCTAACTAAACTACTCTACTCTCTAACTAAGCTACTCTACTCTCTAACTAAGCTACTCTACTCTCTAACTAAGCTACTCTACACTCTAACTAAG
Organism: Dissostichus mawsoni; assembly: GCA_011823955.1. Taxonomy (NCBI): domain Eukaryota; kingdom Metazoa; phylum Chordata; class Actinopteri; order Perciformes; family Nototheniidae; genus Dissostichus; species Dissostichus mawsoni. The sequence goes on from JAAKFY010000046.1 coordinate 203,255, forward strand.
CTACTCTACTCTCTAACTAAGCTACTCTACTCTCTAACTAAGCTACTCTACTCTCTAACTAAGCTACTCTACACTCTAACTAAACTACTCTACTCTCTAACTAAGCTACTCTACTCTCTAACTAAGCTACTCTACTCTCTAACTAAGCTACTCTACTCTCTAACTAAGCTACTCTACTCTCTAACTAACTACTCTACTCTCTAACTAAGCTACTCTACTCTCTAACTAAACTACTCTACTCTCTAACTAAGCTACTCTACTCTCTAACTAAGCTACTCTACTCTCTAACTAAGCTACTCTACTCTCTAACTAAGCTACTCTACTCTCTAACTAACTACTCTACTCTCTAACTAAGCTACTCTACACTCTAACTAAGCTACTCTACTCTCTAACTAAGCTACTCTACTCTCTAACTAAGCTACTCTACTCTCTAACTAAACTACTCTACTCTCTAACTAAGCTACTCTACTCTCTAACTAAACTACTCTACTCTCTAACTAAGCTACTCTACTCTCTAACTAAACTACTCTACTCTCTAACTAAGCTACTCTACTCTCTAACTAAACTACTCTACTCTCTAACTAAGCTACTCTACTCTCTAACTAAGCTACTCTACACTCTAACTAACTACTCTATACTCTAACTAAGCTACTCTACACTCTAACTAAACTACTCTACACTCTAACTAAGCTACTCTACTCTCTAACTAAACTACTCTACTCTCTAACTAAACTACTCTACACTCTAACTAAGCTACTCTACTCTCTAACTAAACTACTCTACTCTCTAACTAAGCTACTCTACTCTCTAACTAAGCTACTCTACTCTCTAACTAAACTACTCTACTCTCTAACTAAACTACTCTACACTCTAACTAAGCTACTCTACTCTCTAACTAACTACTCTACTCTCTAACTAAACTACTCTACACTCTAACTAAGCTACTCTACTCTCTAACTAAACTACTCTACTCTCTAACTAAACTACTCTACTCTCTAACTAAGCTACTCTACTCTCTAACTAAACTACTCTACTCTCTAACTAAACTACTCTACACTCTAACTAAGCTACTCTACTCTCTAACTAAACTACTCTACTCTCTAACTAAGCTACTCTACTCTCTAACTAAGCTACTCTACTCTCTAACTAAACTACTCTACACTCTAACTAAACTACTCTACACTCTAACTAAGCTACTCTACTCTCTAACTAAACTACTCTACTCTCTAACTAAACTACTCTACACTCTAACTAAGCTACTCTACACTCTAACTAAGCTACTCTACACTCTAACTAAGCTACTCTACTCTCTAACTAAACTACTCTACACTCTAACTAAACTACTCTACTCTCTAACTAAGCTACTCTACTCTCTAACTAAGCTACTCTACTCTCTAACTAACTACTCTACTCTCTAACTAAGCTACTCTACACTCTAACTAAGCTACTCTACACTCTAACTAAACTACTCTACTCTCTAACTAAACTACTCTACTCTCTAACTAAGCTACTCTACTCTCTAACTAAACTACTCTACTCTCTAACTAAGCTACTCTACTCTCTAACTAAGCTACTCTACTCTCTAACTAAGCTACTCTACTCTCTAACTAACTACTCTACTCTCTAACTAAGCTACTCTACACTCTAACTAAGCTACTCTACACTCTAACTAAGCTACTCTACTCTCTAACTAAGCTACTCTACTCTCTAACTAAACTACTCTACTCTCTAACTAAGCTACTCTACACTCTAACTAAGCTACTCTACACTCTAACTAAGCTACTCTACTCTCTAACTAAACTACTCTACTCTCTAACTAAGCTACTCTACACTCTAACTAAGCTACTCTACACTCTAACTAAACTACTCTACTCTCTAACTAAGCTACTCTACTCTCTAACTAAGCTACTCTACTCTCTAACTAAACTACTCTACTCTCTAACTAAGCTACTCTACACTCTAACTAAGCTACTCTACTCTCTAACTAAACTACTCTACTCTCTAACTAAGCTACTCTACTCTCTAACTAAGCTACTCTACTCTCTAACTAAGCTACTCTACTCTCTAACTAAGCTACTCTACTCTCTAACTAAGCTACTCTACACTCTAACTAAGCTACTCTACACTCTAACTAAGCTACTCTAAACACTACTAATACACAATATCACACGGAGATGGGCACACGAGTTGAACCACAGTTAACAGATCTGTCTAAGGACCAAGTAGCGAGAGGCGTCTGTCCACATGTCAGAGCCTCCAGAGTGATCGTCAGTCACAGGCTTTGTAGTCGTCTCCGGAAGGTGTGCGCCGGATATGTGCTGGGATTGGAGCGTGTCGGGCCCGGCGTGCTCCAATCACAATCTTTGGGGGCGGACCAGGAGATGGGGAGCCAATCATGGCAGGGCAACCGCACAGCTCATTTACATGCAACACAGATTAACACAGTTAAGAAGACCAGGAAGGCGGCAGCCGTAACAGTGATGAACTCTGAACACGTGATGAAGACTCATTGAACAGTGATGAAGAGTCGTTAGAGATGAGTCTTCATCACGTGTTCAGAGTTCATCACTGTTACGGCTACTCTGAACACGTGATGAAGACTCATCTCTAACGACTCTTCATCACGTGTTTAATGAACTCTGAACACGTGAGGAAGACTCATCTCTTACGACTCTTCATCACGTGTTTAATGAACTCTGAACACGTGATGAAGACTCGTCTCTAACGACTCTTCATCACGTGTTTAATAACTCTGAACACGTGATGAAGACTCATCTCTAACGACTTTTCATCACGTTTTTAATGAACTCTGAACACGTGATGAAGACTCATCTCTTACGACTCTTCATCACGTGTTTAATTAACTCTGAACACGTGATGAAGACTCATCTCTAACGACTTTTCATCACGTTTTTAATGAACTCTGACACGTGATGAAGACTCATCTCTTAACGACTCTTCATCACGTGTTTAATTAACTCTGAACACGTGATGAAGACTCATCTCTAACGACTTTTCATCACGTTTTTAATGAACTCTGAACACGTGATGAAGACTCGTCTGTAACGACTCTTCATCACGTGTTTAATTAACTCTGAACACGTGATGAAGACTCATCTCTAACGACTTTTCATCACGTTTAATGAACTCTGAACACGTGATGAAGACTCATCTCTTACGACTCTTCATCACGTGTTTAATGAACTCTGAACACGTGATGAAGACTCGTCTCTTACGACTCTTCATCCCGTGTTTAATGAACTCTGAACACGTGATGAAGACTCGTCTCTAACGACTCTTCATCACGTGTTTAATGAACTCTGAACACGTGATGAAGACTCGTCTCTTACGACTCTTCATCACGTGTTTAATGAACTCTGAACACGTGATGAAGACTCGTCTGTAACGACTCTTCATCACGTGTTCAATGAACTCTGAACACGTGGAAGACTCGTCTGTAACGACTCTTCATCACGTGTTCAATGAACTCTGAACACGTGATGAAGACTCGTCTGTAACGACTCTTCATCACGTGTTCAATGAACTCTGAACACGTGATGAAGACTCGTCTCAAACGACTCTTCATCACGTGTTCAATGAACTCTGAACACGTGATGAAGACTCGTCTCTAACGACTCTTCATCACGTGTTTAATGAACTCTGAACACGCTTTCACCTGGTTAATAAAGGCTACAAACAAACAGAATCATAAAGAACATCAGGTTTCATAGAGCCACAACATTTCAAGTGCTACTCAACAGTCTTTAGATAAGCCAGTCCTTTGTTAGTATATAAGTGCTTTGTTAGTCATTCTATCGCTCGAAGTGGAGTCGAAAGAGATGAGTTTTCAGTCTGCGCCGGAAGATGTGTAAGCTTTCTGCTGTCCTGATGTCAATGGGGAGCTCATTCCACCATTTTGGAGCCAGGATAGCAAACCCACGTGTTTCTGCTGATGGGAACTTGGGTCCCCCTCGCAGTGCGGGTGCAGCGAGCCGATTGGCCGATGCAGAGCGGAGTGCACGTGCTGGGGTGTACAGTTTAACCATGTCCTGGATGTAGGAAGGGCCAGATCCATTCACAGCATGGTACGCAAGTACCAGTGTCTTGAAGTGGATTCTAGCAGTTACTGGAAGCCAGTGAAGGAGCGGAGGAGCGGAGTGGAACATTTTATTTAGTTTAAAACAAATCATCCGCTGATTAACACACGTCTCTTCTCAATGTAAGTCAATGTTATGTTTTTCATTTCTCTATTTTTATTCAAAACATATTTCCTGGGGTAGGGTGACCAGGTCCCAACAAACCAAATGTGGGACAAGGAGTATGTTTGTGTGGGACAATGTGGGACACCCTATCCCCCCCCTAACCCTATCCCCCCCCTAACCCTAACCCTATCCCCCCCTAACCCTAACCCTATCCCCCCCCTAACCCTATCCCCCCCCTAACCCTAACCTATCCCCCCCCCCCTAACCCTAACCAATATATAACAACAGAGCAGAAAGTGAACTCAAAATGCAGTAACAATTTAGTATCTTAATAAGAATAGTAAACTAAGGCTAACCAAGGCAGCAGGCATTATTCACTTCAAGTGTTTAGAAATGCATCTTCCTAATTCAACTAGTGTATTACCTGTAAAAGTAGGCACAACATAAATTAATAGATAAAATAAAACCATAAATACAAATCAAAACTGGCCAGGAGGGAACAAAACATAATAATACATAAAATAAAATAGCTTTCAGTTTTGTCCATCACAGCAACAGCAGCTGTCAATGTTAAAGAGATATTCACAGATCTTTTTTTTATTTGTGAAAATATTTAGCGTATTTGCAGATCCGTTTTACATTTGCAGATTTATTTGTGAGTTTGCAAATCTTTTAAATGCATTTGTGGATGGTTTTACATTTACAAATCACATATTTACACACTAATTATTTTTAAGTTCACACAAATAATTATGAGACATATCTATGCCCATATCACCGCCATGTGAAATTACTCTTGCAAAGATTGCAAAAAACTCTCTGAGAGTCGCCCTGCACTGGCTTCACCCACACGTGAGTGTCTTCCCAGTCTTTGTTGTATGTGCATCTTCTTTTCTTCTTAGCTGTAGTTTCAGTTTCCTCCATTTTCCATAACCTGCTGCGTCGCCTGCGTGTTGTGTTGGGGCCGCGGGGGGCGTGTGTGAGTGAGTTACTCTCATTGGTTAACACTTGACCAGCACCCGCCGTGTGTTAGTTTGATTGACAGCAAACACAGCCCCATGATGATAGCCTTCCCTGCTTTCTCAACAGCCATTGGATAAATCTGATTTTAAGAAAAGCGTTTTAGCCAATCAAAATGAAATATGCAGGACATCGTCTCAATTTGCAGGACGCACCAAAAGTCGTGAAAATGCTGTGCAGTCCCGCGCAAAACCGGACATCTGGTCACCCTACCTGGGAGGCTGAATTCATTCCATACGTACATGCACGTAATGACGCAGCGTGACGTGATGACGCGGCACCAGACCCGGAAGTGATGTTTAGTCAGCTGACTGAAAACAACAACAACAACATCAGAGGAGCTCCGGGAAAATAACGGAATACTGCTCCTTAGTACCGGGGATACTGCTCCTTCCTCCCGGGGATACTGCTCCTTAGTACCGGGGATACTGCTCCTTCCTCCCGGGAATACTGTTCCTTAGTACCGGGGATACTGCTCCTTCCTCCCGGGGATACTGCTCCTTAGTACCGGGGATACTGCTCCTTCCTCCCGGGGATACTGCTCCTTAGTACCGGGGATACTGCTCCTTCCTCCCGGGAATACTGCTCCTTAGTACCGGGGATACTGCTCCTTCCTCCCGGGAATACTGCTCCTTAGTACCGGGGATACTGCTCCTTCCTCCCGGGGATACTGCTCCTTCCTCCCGGGGATACTGCTCCTTAGTACCGGGGATACTGCTCCTTCCTCCCGGGGTCTCAGAGTGGTCCTCCTCCCTGGTTCTCCCCCCTCCTCTCGATGTGGATCCCCCGGAGGAGGTGTTGCTGGCCGGGCCTCTGTGGGTCTCTGAGCGGGCAAACCCCTTCTTCATCCTGCAGAGGAGGAGAGGACATGGCCGAGGAGGGGGGCTGTCCGGTGAGTACAAGTACTCAGATATTGTACTTTAGTAAAAGTACAAGTACTCAGATATTGTACATGAGTAAAAGTAGAAGTACTCAGATATTGTACTTGAGTAAAAGTAGAAGTACTCAGATCTTGTACTTTAGTAAAGTAGAAGTACTCAGATATCTTGTACTTTAGTAAAGTAGAAGTACTCAGATCTTATACTTGAGTAAAGTAGAAGTACTCAGATCTTGTACTTGAGTGAAGGTAGAAGTACTCAGATCTTGTAGTTGAGTAAAAGTAGAAGTACTCAGGTCTTGTAGTTGAGTGAAAGTAGAAGTACTCACATCTTATACTTGAGTAAAAGTAGAAGTACTCAGATCTTGTACTTGAGTGAAAGTAGAAGTACTCAGGTCTTGTAGTTGAGTGAAAGTAGAAGTACTCAGGTCTTGTAGTTGAGTGAAAGTAGAAGTACTCAGGTCTTGTAGTTGAGTGAAAGTAGAAGTACTCAGGTCTTGTAGTTGAGTGAAAGTAGAAGTACTCGGTCTTGTAGTTGAGTGAAAGTAGAAGTACTCGGGTCTTGTAGTTGAGTGAAAGTAGAAGTACTCAGATCTTGTAGTTGAGTGAAAGTAGAAGTACTCAGATCTTGTAGTTGAGTGAAAGTAGAAGTACTCAGATCTTGTAGTTGAGTGAAAGTAGAAGTACGGTCTTGTAGTTGAGTGAAAGTAGAAGTACTCAGGTCTTGTAGTTGAGTGAAAGTAGAAGTACTCAGATCTTGTAGTTGAGTGAAAGTAGAAGTACTCAGATCTTGTAGTTGAGTGAAAGTAGAAGTACTCGGGTCTTGTAGTTGAGTGAAAGTAGAAGTACTCGGGTCTTGTAGTTGAGTGAAAGTAGAAGTACTCAGGTCTTGTAGTTGAGTGAAAGTAGAAGTACTCAGGTCTTGTAGTTGAGTGAAAGTAGAAGTACTCGGTCTTGTAGTTGAGTGAAAGTAGAAGTACTCAGGTCTTGTAGTTGAGTGAAAGTAGAAGTACTCGGGTCTTGTAGTTGAGTGAAAGTAGAAGTACTCAGGTCTTGTAGTTGACTGAAAGTAGAAGTACTCAGATCTTGTAGTTGAGTAAAATAGAAGTACTCAGATCTTGTAGTTGAGTGAAGTAAAGCACTCAGGTCTTGTAGTTGAGTGAAGTAGAAGTACTCAGGTCTTGTAGTTGAGTGAAAGTAGAAGTACTCAGGTCTTGTAGTTGAGTGAAAGTAGAAGTACTCGGGTCTTGTAGTTGAGTGAAAGTAGAAGTACTCGGGTCTTGTAGTTGAGTGAAAGTAGAAGTACTCAGGTCTTGTAGTTGAGTGAAAGTAGAAGTACTCAGGTCTTGTAGTTGAGTGAAAGTAGAAGTACTCAGGACGAAACCTGCTCATATCCATCTGAAGTCAATAGGGACATAACTCAGAGGATAAAGGCTAATGATCCACTGGAACTAAAAACATTCGAGTACACTGATCACAAGCTACATGACTTGGAACTAGGGGTGCAACAACTAATCGACTTAATCGATTAAAATCGATGACCAAATTAGTTGCCAACTAATTCAGTCGTCGATTCGTTGGTGACGTCATCACGTGTGTTTTACGCGCCATTAAACTCCAACGTTATCGGTCTTTTTATCGGTACTGGACATTTAAAAAATATATGTCATGTATTATTGCTACATAAACATTATATCGCAGTCTTAGTGTCGCCAACTCGTTTCTAATATGCAAAAAGACAGAAGAATGCGTCTGGTGTATTTTCGATCTTTCCAATCCAGACGAGATCTCACTCTCCCCCGTCTGTGTGCGAGGGGGCGGGGCAGTTTACACACACGCGGCTGCTACATGCATGCAACCACACACACGGCGGGGATGGCGGAGAGAAGCGCTCCAAGCTGTGGTTAAATGTTACCCGTCTTGAGGTGGACAATGCTCGTTGCCAATAGTGCAATAAGAGTTTAGCATGTAAGGGCGGGAACACGAGCAATTCGTCTAAACATTTATCAAAAGTGCACCACATTCAGACGGAGAAATGCACCGGGTTCGACTGTCTTTCTAGTAGCTCTGTAGCCATCCACGAATAACTTATCCACGTCAGCAACACACGGAGTTAACAAAATTATACAAACATGGGTTAATGATTAGAGGTAACTGAGTTATTTATTTTGTTAAAGTTTCAGCTATTCTGTTTACAATTCTGTCATCACATTATTTAATATGATTTTTTAAAACATTGTTGTTTCTTTTGATGTGAAATATTATTTATTTTATTTAAAGGGGACCTATCATGCAAAATGCACATTGTGATGTCTTTTATACATACATATGTGTCCCCGGTGTTCCAGGGAACTCACAGTGTCAGAAAACACAACCCTCTCCTTTTCCTCCATACCCAAATCTCTAAAAACGGGGCAGCAACGGATTTGATACGGGTGGATTTTTATTTGCACCTTTTTGACGTAATGTAGGTGCACTCCGCCTGATTGGTCAACTCTCCACCAATCAGGGGAATGAGAGGTTGGGCCATGTTGACTCTCCACTCGTAATCACAGCAAGCATGATAACATGGCGCTCGTGCCGGGGCCGTGTCACGCCCCCCTCTTCCGCATGGGGGCGTGGTCAGCTGAATCAGACCTTGCAAAGACAGAGCTGGAGTGAGGCAAAATGAGGCATGGCTAAAATGCATGATCTGTTTCTTATTTTGAAAATTAAAACGTATTAATATACCTTATATATATATACCTTATATATTATTTAAATATAGCATGATAGGTCCCCTTTAAATAAAAAGCAATGTTAATTTTTTTCACAATTTGTTTAGTTAATTTAATAATATGTCTTTTTGAATCAAGTAGTCATCTTTATTGTATTCATTGTTAGTTTCCACATGCCTAAAACAACCTCAAGCTAAATCTAAAGTTGATGGCTAAATAAGAGCGTTTGAGAAATTGTGCAAGGCATAATAGTCCGAATAGTCGATTAATCGTTTCATTAATCGATAGATTAATCGATTATCAAATTAGTCGTTTGTTGCAGCCCTACTTGGAACATGAAACTGATCCGGACAATAACTTTTTCGTCCAACAACATCTGCTACTACTACACTGATGACAACACAACCAGAACATCCAATCAAATGGCAAACTACCAATCACCCATTTTGATAGCAGAAGCCTGTAAGCAAACTTTAACAACATCAGAGAATACTTACATACATTTACTAACGAAAAGGACATAGACTTTGAGCTGGATGGATATGACCTCAGATCCAGAAATAGACCAAATAAGGGAGGAGGAGGAGAGGAGGAGGAGGAGGAGGAGGAGGAGGAGGAGGAGGAGGAGGAGGAGGAGGAGGAGGAGGAGAGTTGCTGCCATCTATGTGGATACAACTCTGCACGTTGGTGTGGTGGACAGTAGGAAACTGGTTGACATCCTATTAGAAAGTATAACAATTGAAATCTACAAGGAAACAAATACAAATGTCATAATTAGCTGTATTTATAGGACGCAGGGTCACGCAGTGAAACGTTCACAGACTGGATGGAGGGCATGTTTTCTAAAATAAATAACAAGCTATTTTCATATGTGGAGATTTCAATATGAACCTGCTTCATCCTAACAAGCACAAAACTACTGATGAATGTATCAATACAATGTATAGTCTGAGCCTATTTCGGAAAACAACTAGACCCAGTAGAGTGACATCGCACTGTGCCACCCTAATAGATCATATTTTAACAATGACATTGAAAACCACACAGTAAGTGGCTTATTAATCAATGATATCAGTGATCACTTGCCAGTGTTCAGTCTATGATAGCACAGTGTTCAGTCTATGATAGCACAGTGTTCAGTCTATGATAGCACAGTGTTCAGTCTCTGATAGCACAGTGTTCAGTCTATGATAGCACAGTGTTCAGTCTCTGATAGCACAGTGTTCAGTCTATGATAGCACAGTGTTCAGTCTATGATAGCACAGTGTTCAGTCTAAGATAGCACAGTGTTCAGTCTATGATAGCACAGTGTTCAGTCTAAGATAGCACAGTGTTCAGTCTATGATAGCACAGTGTTCAGTCTATGATAGCACAGTGTTCAGTCTATGAGCACAGTGTTCAGTCTATGATAGCACAGTGGTCAGTCTATGATAGCACAGTGGTCAGTCTATGATAGCACAGTGTTCAGTCTCTGATAGCACAGTGTTCAGTCTATGATAGCACAGTGTTCATTCTATGATAGCACAGTGGTCAGTCTCTGATAGCACAGTGCTCAGTCTCTGATAGCACAGTGGTCAGTCTATGATAGCACAGTGTTCAGTCTCTGATAGCACAGTGCTCAGTCTCTGATAGCACAGTGTTCAGTCTCTGATAGCACAGTGTTCAGTCTATGATAGCACAGTGTTCAGTCTATGATAGCACAGTGTTCAGTCTCTGATAGCACAGTGTTCAGTCTATGATAGCACAGTGTTCAGTCTCTGATAGCACAGTGCTCAGTCTATGATAGCACAGTGTTCAGTCTGATAGCACAGTGTTCAGTCTCTGATAGCACAGTGTTCAGTCTATGATAGCACAGTGTTCAGTCTATGATAGCACAGTGCTCAGTCTCTGATAGCACAGTGTTCAGTCTATGATAGCACAGTGTTCAGTCTATGATAGCACAGTGTTCAGTCTCTGATAGCACAGTGTTCAGTCTATGATAGCACAGTGTTCAGTCTATGATAGCACAGTGCTCAGTCTCTGATAGCACAGTGTTCAGTCTATGATAGCACAGTGTTCAGTCTATGATAGCACAGTGTTCAGTCTATGATAGCACAGTGTTCAGTCTATGATAGCACAGTGCTCAGTCTCTGATAGCACAGTGTTCAGTCTATGATAGCACAGTGTTCAGTCTATGATAGCACAGTGTTCAGTCTCTGATAGCACAGTGTTCAGTCTATGATAGCACAGTGGTCAGTCTATGATAGCACAGTGTTCAGTCTATGATAGCACAGTGTTCAGTCTCTGATAGCACAGTGGTCAGTCTATGATAGCACAGTGTTCAGTCTATGATAGCACAGTGTTCAGTCTATGATAGCACAGTGTTCAGTCTATGATACACAGTGTTCAGTCTATGATAGCACAGTGTTCAGTCTATGATAGCACTATGATAGCACAGTGTTCAGTCTATGATACACAGTGTTCAGTCTATGATAGCACAGTGTTCAGTCTATGTTACCACAGTGTTCAGTCTATGATTGCACAGTGGTCAGTCTCTGATAGCAAAGTGTTCAGTCTATGATAGCACAGTGTTCAGTCTATGATAGCACTATGATAGCACAGTGTTCAGTCTATGATACACAGTGTTCAGTCTATGATAGCACAGTGTTCAGTCTATGATAGCACAGTGTTCAGTCTATGTTACCACAGTGTTCAGTCTATGATTGCACAGTGTTCAGTCTATGATAGCACAGTGTTCAGTCTATGATAGCACAGTGGTCAGTCTCTGATAGCACAGTGTTCAGTCTATGATAGCACAGTGTTCAGTCTATGATAGCACAGTGTTCAGTCTATGATAGCACAGTGTTCAGTCTCTGATAGCACAGTGTTCAGTCTATGATAGCACAGTGTTCAGTCTATGATAGCACAGTGTTCAGTCTATGATAGCACAGTGTTCAGTCTCTGATAGCACAGTTCAGTCTCTGATAGCACAGTGTTCAGTCTATGATAGCACAGTGTTCAGTCTATGATAGCACAGTGTTCAGTCTCTGATAGCACAGTGTTCAGTCTATGATAGCACAGTGTTCAGTCTCTGATAGCACAGTGTTCAGTCTATGATAGCACAGTGTTCAGTCTATGATAGCACAGTGTTCAGTCTCTGATAGCACAGTGTTCAGTCTATGATAGCACAGTGTTCAGTCTATGATAGCACAGTGTTCAGTCTCTGATAGCACAGTGCTCAGTCTATGATAGCACAGTGTTCAGTCTGATAGCACAGTGTTCAGTCTCTGATAGCACAGTGTTCAGTCTCTGATAGCACAGTGTTCAGTCTCTGATAGCACAGTGGTCAGTCTATGATAGCACAGTGTTCAGTCTCTGATAGCACAGTGTTCAGTCTATGATAGCACAGTGTTCAGTCTCTGATAGCACAGTGGTCAGTCTATGATAGCACAGTGTTCAGTCTCTGATAGCACAGTGTTCAGTCTCTGATAGCACAGTGGTCAGTCTATGATAGCACAGTGTTCAGTCTCTGATAGCACAGTGTTCAGTCTCTGATAGCACAGTGTTCAGTCTATGATAGCACAGTGTTCAGTCTCTGATAGCACAGTGGTCAGTCTATGATAGCACAGTGTTCAGTCTATGATAGCACAGTGTTCAGTCTATGATAGCACAGTGTTCAGTCTCTGATAGCACAGTGTTCAGTCTATGATAGCACAGTGTTCAGTCTATGATACACAGTGTTCAGTCTATGATAGCACAGTGTTCAGTCTATGATAGCACTATGATAGCACAGTGTTCAGTCTATGATACACAGTGTTCAGTCTATGATAGCACAGTGTTCAGTCTATGTTACCACAGTGTTCAGTCTATGATTGCACAGTGGTCAGTCTCTGATAGCAAAGTGTTCAGTCTATGATAGCACAGTGTTCAGTCTATGATAGCACTATGATAGCACAGTGTTCAGTCTATGATACACAGTGTTCAGTCTATGATAGCACAGTGTTCAGTCTATGATAGCACAGTGTTCAGTCTATGTTACCACAGTGTTCAGTCTATGATTGCACAGTGTTCAGTCTATGATAGCACAGTGTTCAGTCTCTGATAGCACAGTGTTCAGTCTATGATAGCACAGTGTTCAGTCTATGATAGCACAGTGTTCAGTCTATGATAGCACAGTGTTCAGTCTATGATAGCACAGTGTTCAGTCTCTGATAGCACAGTGTTCAGTCTCTGATAGCACAGTTCAGTCTCTGATAGCACAGTGTTCAGTCTATGATAGCACAGTGTTCAGTCTATGATAGCACAGTGTTCAGTCTCTGATAGCACAGTGTTCAGTCTATGATAGCACAGTGTTCAGTCTAGATAGCACAGTGTTCAGTCTCTGATAGCACAGTGTTCAGTCTATGATAGCACAGTGTTCAGTCTATGATAGCACAGTGTTCAGTCTCTGATAGCACAGTTCAGTCTCTGATAGCACAGTGTTCAGTCTATGATAGCACAGTGTCAGTCTATGATAGCACAGTGTTCAGTCTCTGATAGCACAGTGCTCAGTCTCTGATAGCACAGTGCTCAGTCTATGATAGCACAGTGTTCAGTCTCTGATAGCACAGTGTTCAGTCTCTGATAGCACAGTGTTCAGTCTCTGATAGCACAGTGGTCAGTCTATGATAGCACAGTGTTCAGTCTCTGATAGCACAGTGTTCAGTCTCTGATAGCACAGTGTTCAGTCTATGATAGCACAGTGTTCAGTCTCTGATAGCACAGTGGTCAGTCTATGATAGCACAGTGTTCAGTCTCTGATAGCACAGTGGTCAGTCTATGATAGCACAGTGTTCAGTCTATGATAGCACAGTGTTCAGTCTATGATAGCACAGTGTTCAGTCTATGATAGCACAGTGTTCAGTCTATGATAGCACAGTGGTCAGTCTATGATAGCACAGTGTTCAGTCTATGATAGCACAGTGTTCAGTCTATGATAGCACAGTGTTCAGTCTATGATGCACAGTGTTCAGTCTATGATAGCACAGTGTTCAGTCTATGATTGCACAGTGTTCAGTCTATGATAGCACAGTGGTCAGTCTATGATAGCACAGTGTTCAGTCTATGATAGCACAGTGTTCAGTCTATGATAGCACAGTGGTCAGTCTATGATAGCACAGTGTTCAGTCTCTGATAGCACAGTGGTCAGTCTATGATAGCACAGTGTTCAGTCTATGATAGCACAGTGTTCAGTCTATGATAGCACAGTGTTCAGTCTATGATAGCACAGTGGTCTATGATTGCACAGTGTTCAGTCTATGATAGCACAGTGTTCAGTCTATGATAGCACAGTGTTCAGTCTATGATAGCACAGTGGTCAGTCTATGATAGCACAGTGTTCAGTCTCTGATAGCACAGTGTTCAGTCTATGATAGCACAGTGTTCAGTCTATGATAGCACAGTGTTCAGTCTATGATAGCAACTACAGGAAAAACCAGCCAGACAAAGAAAAAGATCCAGACGGCTGCGATCAGAGGAATCCATCATCGCACTGAAAAATGAATTGCTGGAACAGAATTGGGACAAACTTTACCAAGAAAGAGACATTGATGCTGCTCATGAAACCTTTCTAAGGATATTTGGGTCATTATATGAAAACTGCCCAATTAAAGAATACAGCAGAAAACAAACATATATTCATTGTCCCTGGATCTCAAAGGGATTACAACATGCCTGCAAAAAGAAAAACACACTATAGGGACTCCATTAAACAAAGAACTCAAGGTGCAGAGGATAAATAAAAACATATAAAAATAAGTTGACTAATATTATAAGAACAAGCAAGAAAGACTATTATAAGTATTAATAGATAAAAACAAAAGCAATATTAAAGTAATATGGGATATACTTCAGTGTTTCCCACAGAATTTGATTCTATTTGTGGGGGCAGCACCCCCCCCCCCCCCCCTTGTTGCCCTGTGTTGCGTTGTTAATGAGTGAGACACACCGGAGGATCTGTGGGGTCATTCAGGCATTTAGCAGACGCCTTATTCCAAAGCGACTACCATGACCAACTACAGGGACATTCTCCCTGGAGTGACTGAGTGCAACTGGGGCACATCAAGACGATGAGAGAAGTCCCTGATCCAGGGACAACTGGGGCACATCAAGACAATGAGAGAAGTCCCTGATCCAGGGACAACTGGGGCACATCAAGACAATCAGAGAAGTCCCTGATCCAGGGACAACTGGGGCACATCAAGACATGAGAGAAGTCCCTGATCCAGGGACAACTGGGGCACATCAAGACAATCAGAGAAGTCCCTGATCCAGGGACAACTGGGGCACATCAAGACGATGAGAGAAGTCCCTGATCCAGGGACAACTGGGGCACATCAAGACAATGAGAGAAGTCCCTGATCCAGGGACAACTGGGGAACATCAAGACGATGAGAGAAGTCCCTGATCCAGGGACAACTGGGGCACATCAAGACAATGAGAGAAGTCCCTGATCCAGGGACAACTGGGGAACATCAAGACGATGAGAGAAGTCCCTGATCCAGGGACAACTGGGGCACATCAAGACAATGAGAGAAGTCCCTGATCCAGGGACAACTGGGGCACATCAAGACAATGAGAGAAGTCCCTGATCCAGGGACAACTGGGGCACATCCAGACGATGAGAGAAGTCCCTGATCCAGGGACAACTGGGGCACATCAAGACGATGAGAGAAGTCCCTGATCCAGGGACAACTGGGGCACATCAAGACGATGAGAGAAGTCCCTGATCCAGGGACAACTGGGGCACATCAAGACGATGAGAGAAGTCCCTGCTCCATGTTCATTAAACCAGTTGATGAGAGAGAGATTAGATATTGTTCAAAAATGTAAAAATAAAAAGTCTACTGATTATAATGACATTGATATGACATTAGTAAAAATGGTCATTGGGGGATTTCTAAACCGTTAACGTACATCTGTAACCTGTCATTCCAAACAAAATGAAAATCGCTAAAGTCATACCTGTATACTAAACTGGGAACAAGCATCACTTCACGAACTACAGACTCGTTACTTCCCCAATTCTCAAACATACTAGAAAAAGTATTGAACAACAGACCGGACGCATTCACAGAGAAGCATTAATCACGGACAGTCAATACGGATTCAGATCACATCAACATCACTGGCTGTTCTGGGATCCATTGAGGATATCACAGATGCCCCTGAACACAACAAATAGCAGTAGGGATTTTTATAGATATTAAAAAAGCTTTTGACACAATCAACCATAACATCCTACGATATCAATTACAAAGGTCTGGTTCCAGGGGTTTAGATTTATACTGGATTCAAAGCTATTTAAGCAACAGACAGCAGTATGTGAAGCTGGGAAATGACTGTTCTTCATGTTTGGACATTGCTTGTGGTGTCCCCTAGGGGTCAGTGCTGGGTGTCCCCCAGGGGTCAGTGCTGGGTGTCCCCCAGGGTCAGTGCTGGGTGTCCCCCAGGGGTCAGTGCTGAGTGTCCCCCAGGGGTCAGTGCTGAGTGTCCCCCAGGGGTCAGTGCTGGGTGTCCCCCAGGGGTCAGTGCTGGGTGTCCCCCAGGGGTCAGTGCTGGGTGTCCCCCAGGGGTCAGTGCTGAGTGTCCCCCAGGGGTCAGTGCTGGGTGTCCCCCAGGGGTCAGTGCTGGGTGTCCCCCAGGGGTCAGTGCTGGTGGAGAACATAGAAAATGAAATGCACAAATTAAAAACATGGTTTGACAAAAATAAACTATCATTAAACTTGAGCAAAACAAAATGAATGCTGTTCGGTAAACATAGAACAAAACACAAATGCAAATTAAAATAGATGGCGTTGGAACTGAAAGAGTCCATGAAATGACACATAAAACATGTAGAGTCAAAGCTGTCAAGAAGCATTTCCATACTAAACAAAGTAAAATCACTTCTCATTCTCTGCTGTTTGCTGGTCTTCCCGTATCTGAGTGGCTGCTGCGATCTGGGGCAATGACTACAAGAGTTCTATGCAGTATCTATTCTACCAAGAAAAGCCATACGAATCATTCACAATGCCAAATACCTGGATCACTAACGCGTTATTCCTGCAGTCAGAACTGGTAGAATTCCAAACGGCACAAATCATGTTTGAAGCAAATCATAACGTTTTACCAGGAAAAATCCAAAAAGTATTCCCTCAACGAGTGGGGGGTAAAGTTCAAGGAGACCATTTCAATTCATAGGGTCCTACAACCAGAGGAACCTTTTGTATCTCAGCCTTTGGAGTGAGACTATGGAACAGAGTGAACGTGGAGCTAAGGAGTGAGACTATGGAACAGAGTGAACGTGGAGCTAAGGAGTGAGACTATGGAACAGAGTGAACGTGGAGCTAAGGAGTGAGACTATGGAACAGAGTGAACGTGGAGCTAAGGAGTGAGACTATGGAACAGAGTGAACGTGGAGCTAAGGAGTGAGACTATGGAACAGAGTGAACGTGGAGCTAAGGAGTGAGACTATGGAACAGAGTGAACGTGGAGCTAAGGAGTGAGACTATGGGACAGAGTGAACGTGGAGCTAAGGAGTGAGACTATGGAACAGAGTGAACGTGGAGCTAAGGAGTGAGACTATGGGACAGAGTGAACGTGGAGCTAAGGAGTGAGACTATGGAACAGAGTGAACGTGGAGCTAAGGAGTGAGACTATGGGACAGAGTGAACGTGGAGCTAAGGAGTGAGACTATGGAACAGAGTGAACGTGGAGCTAAGGAGTGAGACTATGGAACAGAGTGAACGTGGAGCTAAGGAGTGAGACTATGGAACAGAGTGAACGTGGAGCTAAGGAGTGAGACTATGGGACAGAGGGAACGTGGAGCTAAGGAGTGAGACTATGGAACAGAGTGAACGTGGAGCTAAGGAGTGAGACTATGGGACAGAGTGAACGTGGAGCTAAGGAGTGAGACTATGGGACAGAGTGAACGTGGAGCTAAGGAGTGAGACTATGGAACAGAGTGAACGTGGAGCTAAGGAGTGAGACTATGGGACAGAGTGAACGTGGAGCTAAGGAGTGAGACTATGGAACAGAGTGAACGTGGAGCTAAGGAGTGAGACTATGGAACAGAGTGAACGTGGAGCTAAGGAGTGAGACTATGGAGCAGAGTGAACGTGGAGCTAAGGAGTGAGACTATGGAGCAGAGTGAACGTGGAGCTAAGGAGTGAGACTATGGACAGAGTGAACGTGGAGCTAAGGAGTGAGACTATGGAACAGAGTGAACGTGGAGCTAAGGAGTGAGACTATGGAACAGAGTGAACGTGGAGCTAAGGAGTGAGACTATGGAACAGAGTGAACGTGGAGCTAAGGAGTGAGACTATGGAACAGAGTGAACGTGGAGCTAAGGAGTGAGACTATGGAACAGAGTGAACGTGGAGCTAAGGAGTGAGACTATGGAACAGAGTGAACGTGGAGCTAAGGAGTGAGACTATGGAACAGAGTGAACGTGGAGCTAAGGAGTGAGACTATGGGACAGAGTGAACGTGGAGCTAAGGAGTGAGACTATGGAACAGAGTGAACGTGGAGCTAAGGAGTGAGACTATGGGACAGAGTGAACGTGGAGCTAAGGAGTGAGACTATGGAACAGAGTGAACGTGGAGCTAAGGAGTGAGACTATGGGACAGAGTGAACGTGGAGCTAAGGAGTGAGACTATGGAACAGAGTGAACGTGGAGCTAAGGAGTGAGACTATGGAACAGAGTGAACGTGGAGCTAAGGAGTGAGACTATGGGACAGAGTGAACGTGGAGCTAAGGAGTGAGACTATGGAACAGAGTGAACGTGGAGCTAAGGAGTGAGACTATGGAACAGAGTGAACGTGGAGCTAAGGAGTGAGACTATGGAGCAGAGTGAACGTGGAGCTAAGGAGTGAGACTATGGAGCAGAGTGAACGTGGAGCTAAGGAGTGAGACTATGGGACAGAGTGAACGTGGAGCTAAGGAGTGAGACTATGGAACAGAGTGAACGTGGAGCTAAGGAGTGAGACTATGGAACAGAGTGAACGTGGAGCTAAGGAGTGAGACTATGGAACAGAGTGAACGTGGAGCTAAGGAGTGAGACTATGGGACAGAGTGAACGTGGAGCTAAGGAGTGAGACTATGGAACAGAGTGAACGTGGAGCTAAGGAGTGAGACTATGGGACAGAGTGAACGTGGAGCTAAGGAGTGAGACTATGGAACAGAGTGAACGTGGAGCTAAGGAGTGAGACTAAGGGACAGAGTGAACGTGGAGCTAAGGAGTGAGACTATGGAACAGAGTGAACGTGGAGCTAAGGAGTGAGACTATGGAACAGAGTGAACGTGGAGCTAAGGAGTGAGACTATGGAGCAGAGTGAACGTGGAGCTAAGGAGTGAGACTATGGAGCAGACTGAACGTGGAGCTAAGGAGTGAGACTATGGGACAGAGTGAACGTGGAGCTAAGGAGTGAGACTATGGAACAGAGTGAACGTGGAGCTAAAGCCATGTCCAGACATTAACCCTGACCTGTGGAGTGAGACTATGGAACAGAGTGAACGTGGAGCTAAGGAGTGAGACTATGGAACAGAGTGAACGTGGAGCTAAAGCCATGTCCAGACATTAACCCTGACCTGTGGAGTGAGACTATGGAACAGAGTGAACATGGAGCTAAAGCCATGTCCAGACATTAACCCTGACCTGTGGAGTGAGACTATGGAACAGAGTGAACGTGGAGCTAAAGCCATGTCCAGACATTAACCCTGACCTGTGGAGTGAGACTATGGAACAGAGTGAACGTGGAGCTAAAGCCATGTCCAGACATTAACCCTGACCTGTGGAGTGAGACTATGGAACAGAGTGAACGTGGAGCTAAAGCCATGTCCAGACATTAACCCTGACCTGTGGAGTGAGACTATGGAACAGAGTGAACGTGGAGCTAAGGAGTGAGACTATGGAACAGAGTGAACGTGGAGCTAAAGCCATGTCCAGACATTAACCCTGACCTGTGGAGTGAGACTATAGAACAGAGTGAACGTGGAGCTAAAGCCATGTCCAGACATTAACCCTGACCTGTGGAGTGAGACTATGGAACAGAGTGAACGTGGAGCTAAGGAGTGAGACTGGAACAGAGTGAACGTGGAGCTAAGGAGTGAGACTATGGAACAGAGTGAACGTGGAGCTAAGGAGTGAGACTATGGAACAGAGTGAACGTGGAGCTAAAGCCATGTCCAGACATTAACCCTGACCTGTGGAGTGAGACTATGGAACAGAGTGAACGTGGAGCTAAAGCCATGTCCAGACATTAACCCTGACCTGTGGAGTGAGACTATGGAACAGAGTGAACGTGGAGCTAAGGAGTGAGACTATGGAACAGAGTGAACGTGGAGCTAAAGCCATGTCCAGACATTAACCCTGACCTGTGGAGTGAGACTATGGAACAGAGTGAACGTGGAGCTAAAGCCATGTCCAGACATTAACCCTAACCTGTGGAGTGAGACTATGGAACAGAGTGAACGTGGAGCTAAGGAGTGAGACTATGGAACAGAGTGAACGTGGAGCTAAAGCTATGTCCAGACATTAACCTGACCTGTGGGTGAGACTATGGAACAGAGTGAACGTGGAGCTAAGGAGTGAGACTATGGAACAGAGTGAACGTGGAGCTAAGGAGTGAGACTATGGAACAGAGTGAACGTGGAGCTAAGGAGTGAGACTATGGAACAGAGTGAACGTGGAGCTAAAGCCATGTCCAGACATTAACCCTGACCTGTGGAGTGAGACTATGGAACAGAGTGAACGTGGAGCTAAGGAGTGAGACTATGGAACAGAGTGAACGTGGAGCTAAGGAGTGAGACTATGGAACAGAGTGAACGTGGAGCTAAGGAGTGAGACTATGGAACAGAGTGAACGTGGAGCTAAAGCCATGGTCCAGACATTAACCCTGACCTGTGGAGTGAGACTATGGAACAGAGTGAACGTGGAGCTAAGGAGTGAGACTATGGAACAGAGTGAACGTGGAGCTAAGGAGGGAGACTATGGAACAGAGTGAACGTGGAGCTAAGGAGTGAGACTATGGACAGAGTGAACGTGGAGCTAAAGCCATGTCCAGACATTAACCTGACCTGTGGAGTGAGACTATGGAACAGAGTGAATGTGGAGCTAAGGAGTGAGACTATGGAACAGAGTGAACGTGGAGCTAAGGAGTGAGACTATGGAACAGAGTGAACGTGGAGCTAAGGAGTGGACTATGGAACAGAGTGAACGTGGAGCTAAGGAGTGAGACTATGGAACAGAGTGAACGTGGAGCTAAAGCCATCTCCAGACATTAACCCGACCTGTGGAGTGAGACTATGGAACAGAGTGAACGTGGGCTAAGGAGTGAGATTATGGAACAGAGTGAACGTGGAGCTAAGGAGGAGACTAGGAACAGAGTGAACGTGGAGCTAAGGAGTGAGACTATGGAACAGAGTGAACGTGGAGCTAAAGCCATGTCCAGACATTAACCTGACCTGTGGAGTGAGACTATGGAACAGAGTGAACGTGGAGCTAAGGAGTGAGACTATGGAACAGAGTGAACGTGGAGCTAAAGCTATGTCCAGACATTAACCCTGACCTGTGGAGTGAGACTATGGAACAGAGTGAACGTGGAGCTAAGGAGTGAGACTATGGAACAGAGTGAACGTGGAGCTAAGGAGTGAGACTATGGAACAGAGTGAACGTGGAGCTAAGGAGTGAGACTATGGAACAGAGTGAACGTGGAGCTAAAGCCATGTCCAGACATTAACCCTGACCTGTGGAGTGAGACTATGGAACAGAGTGAACGTGGAGCTAAGGAGTGAGACTATGGAACAGAGTGAACGTTGGAGCTAAGGAGTGAGACTATGGAACAGAGTGAACGTGGAGCTAAGGAGTGAGACTATGGAACAGAGTGAACGTGGAGCTAAGGAGTGAGACTATGGAACAGAGTGAACGTGGAGCTAAAGCCATGTCCAGACATTAACCCTGACCTGTGGAGTGAGACTATGGAACAGAGTGAACGTGGAGCTAAGGAGTGAGACTATGGAACAGAGTGAACGTGGAGCTAAGGAGGGAGACTATGGAACAGAGTGAACGTGGAGCTAAGGAGTGAGACTATGGAACAGAGTGAACGTGGAGCTAAAGCCAGTCCAGACATTAACCCTGACCTGTGGAGTGAGACTATGGAACAGAGTGAATGTGGAGCTAAGGAGTGAGACTATGGAACAGAGTGAACGTGGAGCTAAGGAGTGAGACTATGGAACAGAGTGAACGTGGAGCTAAGGAGTGAGACTATGGAACAGAGTGAACGTGGAGCTAAGGAGTGAGACTATGGAACAGAGTGAACGGAGCTAAAGCCATGTCCAGACATTAACCCTGACCTGTGGAGTGAGACTATGGAACAGAGTGAACGTGGAGCTAAGGAGTGAGAAGGAACAGAGTGAACGGGAGCTAAGGAGTGAGACTATGGAACAGAGTGAACGTGGAGCTAAGGAGTGAGACTATGGAACAGAGTGAACGTGGAGCTAAAGCCATGTCCAGACATTAACCCTGACCTGTGGAGTGAGACTATGGAACAGAGTGAACGTGGAGCTAAGGAGTGAGATATGGAACAGAGTGAAACGTGGAGCTAAGGAGTGAGACTATGGAACAGAGTGAACGTGGAGCTAAAGCCATGTCCAGACATTAACCCTGACCTGTGGAGTGAGACTATGGAACAGAGCGAAGTGGAGCTAAGGAGTGAGACTATGGAACAGAGTGAACGTGGAGCTAAGGAGGGAGACTATGGAACAGAGTGAACGTGGAGCTAAGGAGTGAGACTATGGAACAGAGTGAACGTGGAGCTAAAGCCAGTCCAGACATTACCCTGACCTGTGAGTGAGACTATGGAACAGAGTAATGTGGAGCTAAGGAGTGAGCTATGGAACAGAGTGAACGTGGAGCTAAGGAGTGAGACTATGGAACAGAGGAACGTGGAGCTAAGGAGTGAGACTATGGAACAGAGTGAACGTGGAGCTAAGGAGTGAGACTATGGAAACAGAGTGAACGTGGAGCTAAAGCCATGTCCAGACATTAACCCTGACCTGTGGAGTGGGGACTATGGAACAGAGTGACGTGGAGCTAAGGAGTGGATATGGAACAGAACGTGAATGTGGAGCTAAGGAGTGAGACTATGGAACAGAGTGAACGTGGAGCTAAGGAGTGAGACTATGGAACAGAGTGAACGTGGAGCTAAAGCCATGTCCAGACATAACCCTGACCTGTGGAGTGAGACTATGGAACAGAGTGAACGTGGAGCTAAGGAGTGAGACTATGGAAACAGAGTGAACGTGGAGCTAAGGAGTGAGACTATGGAACAGAGTGAACGTGGAGCTAAAGCCATGTCCAGACATTAACCC
>JAAKFY010000046.1:227437-282437 GCA_011823955.1 Dissostichus mawsoni
ACTCTACTCTCTAACTAAGCTACTCTACTCCTCTAACTAAGCTACTCTACTCTCTAACTAAGCTACTCTACACTCTAACTAAGCTACTCTACTCTCTAACTAAGCTACTCTACACTCTAACTAAGCTACTCTACTCTCTAACTAAGCTACTCTACACTCTACTAACTACTCTACTCTCTACTAAGCTACTCTACTCTCTAACTAAGCTACTCTACTCTCTAACTAAACTACTCTACTCTCTAACTAAGCTACTCTACTCTCTAACTAACTACTCTACTCTCTAACTAAACTACTCTACTCTCTAACTAACTACTCTACTCTCTAACTAAGCTACTCTACTCTCTAACTAAGCTACTCTACACTCTAACTAAGCTACTCTACTCTCTAACTAAGCTACTCTACACTCTAACTAAGCTACTCTACTCTCTAACTAAACTACTCTACTCTCTAACTAAACTACTCTACACTCTAACTAAGCTACTCTAAACACTACTAATACACAATATCACACGGAGATGGGCACACGAGTTGGAACCACAGTTAACAGATCTGTCTAAGGACCAAGTAGCGAGAGGCGTCTGTCCACATGTCAGAGCCTCCAGAGTGATCGTCAGTCACAGGCTTTGTAGTCGTCTCCGGAAGGTGTGCGCCGGATATGTGCTGGGATTGGAGCGTGTCGGGCCCGGCGTGCTCCAATCACAATCTTTGGGGGCGGACCAGGAGATGGGGCCAATCATGGCAGGGCAACCGCACAGCTCATTTACATGCAACACAGATTAACACAGTTAAGAAGACCAGGAAGGCGGCAGCCGTAACAGTGATGAACTCTGAACACGTGATGAAGACTCATTGAACACGTGATGAAGAGTCGTTAGAGATGAGTCTTCATCACGTGTTCAGAGTTCATCACTGTTACGGCTACTCTGAACACGTGATGAAGACTCATCTCTAACGACTCTTCATCACGTGTTTAATGAACTCTGAACACGTGATGAAGACTCATCTCTTACGACTCTTCATCACGTGTTTAATGAACTCTGAACACGTGATGAAGACTCGTCTCTAACGACTCTTCATCACGTGTTTAATGAACTCTGAACACGTGATGAAGACTCATCTCTAACGACTTTTCATCACGTTTTTAATGAACTCTGAACACGTGATGAAGACTCATCTCTTACGACTCTTCATCACGTGTTTAATTAACTCTGAACACGTGATGAAGACTCATCTCTAACGACTTTTCATCACGTTTTAATGAACTCTGAACACGTGATGAAGACTCGTCTGTAACGACTCTTCATCACGTGTTTAATGAACTCTGAACACGTGATGAAGACTCGTCTCTTACGACTCTTCATCACGTGTTCAATGAACTCTGAACACGTGATGAAGACTCGTCTCTAACGACTTTCATCACGTTTTTAATGAACTCTGAACACGTGATGAAGACTCATCTCTTACGACTCTTCATCACGTGTTTAATGAACTCTGAACACGTGATGAAGACTCGTCTCTTACGACTCTTCATCCGTGTTTAATGAACTCTGAACACGTGATGAAGACTTGTCTCTAACGACTCTTCATCACGTGTTTAATGAACTCTGAACACGTGATGAAGACTCGTCTCTTACGACTCTTCATCACGTGTTTAATGAACTCTGAACACGTGATGAAGACTCGTCTGTAACGACTCTTCATCACGTGTTCAATGAACTCTGAACACGTGATGAAGAATCGTCTGTAACGACTCTTCATCACGTGTTCAATGAACTCTGAACACGTGATGAAGACTCGTCTGTAACGACTCTTCATCACGTGTTCAATGAACTCTGAACACGTGATGAAGACTCGTCTCAAACGACTCTTCATCACGTGTTCAATGAACTCTGAACACGTGATGAAGACTCGTCTCTAACGACTCTTCATCACGTGTTCAATGAACTCTGAACACGTGATGAAGACTCGTCTCTAACGACTCTTCATCACGTGTTCAATGAACTCTGAACACGTGATGAAGACTCGTCTCTAACGACTCTTCATCACGTGTTCAATGAACTCTGAACACGTGATGAAGACTCGTCTGTAACGACTCTTCATCACGTGTTCAATGAACTCTGAACACGTGATGAAGACTCGTCTGTAACGACTCTTCATCACGTGTTCAATGAACTCTGAACACGTGATGAAGACTCGTCTCTAACGACTCTTCATCACGTGTTCAATGAACTCTGAACACGTGATGAAGACTCGTCTCTAACGACTCTTCATCACGTGTTCAATGAACTCTGAACACGTGATGAAGACTCGTCTCTAACGACTCTTCATCACGTGTTCAATGAACTCTGAACACGTGATGAAGACTCGTCTCTAACGACTCTTCATCACGTGTTTAATGAACTCTGAACACGCTTTCACCCGGTTAAATAAAGGCTACAAACAAACAGAATCATATAAGAACATCAGGTTTCATAGAGCCAATACATTTCAAGTGCTACTCAACAGTCTTTAGATAAGCCAGTCCTTTGTTAGTATATAAGTGCTTTGTTAGTCATTCTATCGCTCGAAGTGGAGTCGAAAGAGATGAGTTTTCAGTCTGTGCCGGAAGATGTGTAAGCTTTCTGCTGTCCTGATGTCAATGGGGAGCTCATTCCACCATTTTGGAGCCAGGATAGCAAACCCACGTGTTTCTCTGATGGGAACTTGGGTCCCCCTCGCAGTGCTGGTGCAGCGAGCCGATTGGCTGATGCAGAGCGGAGTGCACGTGCTGGGGTTACAGTTTAACCATGTCCTGGATGTAGGAAGGGCCAGATCCATTCACAGCATGGTACGCTAGTACCAGTGTCTTGAAGTGGATTCTAGCAGTTACTGGAAGCCAGTGAAGGAGCGGAGGAGCGGAGTGGGAACATTTTATTTAGTTTAAAACAAATCATCCGCTGATTAACACACGTCTCTTTCTCAATGTAAGTCAATGTTATGTTTTTCATTTCTCTATTTTTATTCAATAACATATTTCCTGGGGGTAGGGTGACCAGGTCCCAACAAACCAAATGTGGGACAAGGAGTATGTTTGTGTGGGACAATGTGGGACACCCTATCCCCCCTAACCCTATCCCCCCCCTAACCCTAACCCTATCCCCCCCCTAACCCTAACCCTATCCCCCCCCCCTAACCCTAACCAATATATAACAACAGAGCAGAAAGTGAACTCAAAATGCAGTAACAATTTAGTATCTTAATAAGAATAGTAAACTAAGGCTAACCAAGGCAGCAGGCATTATTCACTTCAAGTGTTTAGAAATGCATCTTCCTAATTCAACTAGTGTATTACCTGTAAAAGTAGGCACAACATAAATTAATAGATAAAATAAAACCATAAATACAAATCAAAACTGGCCAGGAGGGAACAAAAACATAATAATACATAAAATAAAATAGCTTTCAGTTTTGTCCATCACAGCAACAGCAGCTGTCAATGTTAAAGAGATATTCACAGATCTTTTTTTTTTTGTGAAAATATTTAGCGTATTTGCAGATCCGTTTTACATTTGCAGATTTATTTGTGAGTTTGCAAATCTTTTAAATGCATTTGTGGATGGTGCTTTACATTTACAAATCACATATTTACACACTAATTATTTTTAAGTTCACACAAATAATTATGAGACATATCAAAGATTGCAAAAAACTCTCTGAGAGTCGCCCTGCACTGGCTTCACCCACACGTGAGTGTCTTCCCAGTCTTTGTTGTATGTGCATCTTCTTTTCTTCTTAGCTGTAGTTTCAGTTTCCTCATTTTCCATAACCTGCTGCGTCGCCTGCGTGTTGTTGTTGGGGCCGCGGGGGGGCGTGTGTGAGTGAGTTACTCTCATTGGTTAACACTTGACCAGCACCCGCCGTGTGTTACAGTTTGATTGACAGCAAACACAGCCCCATGATGATAGCCTTCCCTGCTTTCTCAACAGCCATTGGATAAATCTGATTTTAAGAAAAGCGTTTTAGCCAATCAAAATGAAATATGCAGGACATCGTCTCAATTTGCAGGACGCACCAAAAGTCGTGAAAATGCTGTGCAGTCCCGCGCAAAACCGGACATCTGGTCACCCTACCTGGGAGGCTGAATTCATTCCATACGTACATGCACGTAATGACGCAGCGTGACGTGATGACGCGCGCCAGACCCGGAAGTGATGTTTAGTCAGCTGACTGAAAACAACAACAACAACATCAGAGGAGCTCCGGGAAAATAACGGGAATACTGCTCCTTAGTACCGGGGATACTGCTCCTTCCTCCCGGGGATACTGCTCCTTAGTACCGGGGATACTGCTCCTTCCTCCCGGGAATACTGTTCCTTAGTACCGGGGATACTGCTCCTTCCTCCCGGGGATACTGCTCCTTAGTACCGGGGATACTGCTCCTTCCTCCCGGGGATACTGCTCCTTAGTACCGGGGATACTGCTCCTTCCTCCCGGGAATACTGCTCCTTAGTACCGGGGATACTGCTCCTTCCTCCCGGGAATACTGCTCCTTAGTACCGGGGATACTGCTCCTTCCTCCCGGGGATACTGCTCCTTCCTCCCGGGGATACTGCTCCTTAGTACCGGGGATACTGCTCCTTCCTCCCGGGGGTCTCAGAGTGGTCCTCCTCCCTGGTTCTCCCCCCTCCTCTCGATGTGGATCCCCCGGAGGAGGTGTTGCTGGCCGGGCCTCTGTGGGTCTCTGAGCGGGCAAACCCCTTCTTCATCCTGCAGAGGAGGAGAGGACATGGCCGAGGAGGGGGGCTGTCCGGTGAGTACAAGTACTCAGATATTGTACTTTAGTAAAAGTACAAGTACTCAGATATTGTACATGAGTAAAAGTAGAAGTACTCAGATATTGTACTTGAGTAAAAGTAGAAGTACTCAGATCTTGTACTTTAGTAAAAGTAGAAGTACTCAGATATTGTACTTTAGTAAAGGTAGAAGTACTCAGATCTTGTACTTTAGTGAAAGTAGAAGTACTCAGATCTTATACTTGAGTAAAAGTAGAAGTACTCAGATCTTGTACTTGAGTGAAGGTAGAAGTACTCAGATCTTGTAGTTGAGTAAAAGTAGAAGTACTCAGGTCTTGTAGTTGAGTGAAAGTAGAAGTACTCACATCTTATACTTGAGTAAAAGTAGAAGTACTCAGATCTTGTACTTGAGTGAAAGTAGAAGTACTCGGGTCTTGTAGTTGAGTGAAAGTAGAAGTACTCAGGTCTTGTAGTTGAGTGAAAGTAGAAGTACTCAGATCTTGTAGTTGAGTGAAAGTAGAAGTACTCGGTCTTGTAGTTGAGTGAAAGTAGAAGTACTCGGGTCTTGTAGTTGAGTGAAAGTAGAAGTACTCGGGTCTTGTAGTTGAGTGAAAGTAGAAGTACTCAGGTCTTGTAGTTGAGTGAAAGTAGAAGTACTCAGATCTTGTAGTTGAGTAAAAATAGAAGTACTCAGATCTTGTAGTTGAGTGAAAGTAGAAGCACTCAGGTCTTGTAGTTGAGTGAAAGTAGAAGTACTCAGGTCTTGTAGTTGAGTGAAAGTAGAAGTACTCAGGTCTTGTAGTTGAGTGAAAGTAGAAGTACTCGGTCTTGTAGTTGAGTGAAAGTAGAAGTACTCGGGTCTTGTAGTTGAGTGAAAGTAGAAGTACTCGGGTCTTGTAGTTGAGTGAAAGTAGAAGTACTCAGGTCTTGTAGTTGAGTGAAAGTAGAAGTACTCAGGTCTTGTAGTTGAGTGAAAGTAGAAGTACTCAGGTCTTGTAGTTGAGTGAAAGTAGAAGTACTCAGGACGAAACCTGCTCATATCCATCTGAAGTCAATAGGGACATAACTCAGAGGATAAAGGCTAATGATCCACTGGAACTAAAAACATTCGAGTACACTGATCACAAGCTACATGACTTGGAACTAGGGGTGCAACAACTAATCGACTTAATCGATTAAAATCGATGACCAAATTAGTTGCCAACTAATTCAGTCGTCGATTCGTTGGTGACGTCATCACGTGTTTTACGCGCCATTAAACTCCAACGTTATCGGTCTTTTTATCGGTACTGGAGACATTTAAAAAATATATGTCATGTATTATTGCTACATAAACATTATATCGCAGTCTTAGTGTCGCCAACTCGTTTCTAATATGCAAAAAGACAGAAGAATGCGTCTGGTGTATTTTCGATCTTTCCAATCCAGACGAGATCTCACTCTCCCCGTCTGTGTGCGAGGGGGCGGGGCAGTTTACACACACGCGGCTGCTACATGCATGCAACACACACACACACGGCGGGGATGGCGGAGAGAAGCGCTCCAAGCTGTGGTTAAATGTTACCCGTCTTGAGGTGGACAATGCTCGTTGCCAATAGTGCAATAAGAGTTTAGCATGTAAGGGCGGGAACACGAGCAATTCGTCTAAACATTTATCAAAAGTGCACCACATTCAGACGGAGAAATGCACCGGGTTCGACTGTCTTTCTAGCAGCTCTGTAGCCATCCACGAATAACTTATCCACGTCAGCAACACACGGAGTTAACAAAATTATACAAACATGGGTTAATGATTAGAGGTAACTGAGTTATTTATTTTGTTAAAGTTTCAGCTATTCTGTTTACAATTCTGTCATCACATTATTTAATATGATTTTTAAAACATTGTTGTTTCTTTTGATGTGAAATATTATTTATTTTATTTAAAGGGGACCTATCATGCAAAATGCACATTGTGATGTCTTTTATACATACATATGTGTCCCCGGTGTTCCAGGGAACTCACAGTGTCAGAAAACACAACCCTCTCTCTTTTCCTCCATACCCAAATCTCTAAAAACGGGGCAGCAACGGATTTGATACGGGTGGATTTTTATTTGCACCTTTTTGACGTAATGTAGGTGCACTCCGCCTGATTGGTCAACTCTCCACCAATCAGGGGAATGAGAGGTTGGGCCATGTTGACTCTCCACTCGTAATCACAGCAAGCATGATAACATGGCGCTCGTGCCGGGGCCGTGTCACGCCCCCCTCTTCCGCATGGGGGCGTGGTCAGCTGAATCAGACCTTGCAAAGACAGAGCTGGAGTGAGGCAAAATGAGGCATGGCTAAAATGCATGATCTGTTTCTTATTTTGAAAATTAAAACGTATTAATATACCTTATATATATATATATATACCTTATATATTATTTAAATATAGCATGATAGGTCCCCTTTAAATAAAAAGCAATGTTAATTTTTTTCACAATTTGTTTAGTTAATTTAATAATATATGTCTTTTTGAATCAAGTAGTCATCTTTATTGTATTCATTGTTAGTTTCCACATGCCTAAAACAACCTCAAGCTAAATCTAAAAGTTGATGGCTAAATAAGAGCGTTTGAGAAATTGTGCAAGGCATAATAGTCCGAATAGTCGATTAATCGTTTCATTAACGATAGATTAATCGATTATCAAATTAGTCGTTTGTTGCAGCCCTACTTGGAACATGAAACTGATCCGGACAATAACTTTTTCGTCAACAACAACATCTGCTACTACTACACTGATGAACAACACAACCAGAACATCCAATCAAATGGCAAACTACCAATCACCCATTTTGATAGCAGAAGCCTGTAAGCAAACTTTAACAACATCAGAGAATACTTACATACATTTACTAACGAAAAGGACATAGACTTTGAGCTGGATGGATATGAGCTCAGATCCAGAGAAATAGACCAAATAAGGGAGGAGGAGGAGGAGGAGGAGGAGGAGGAGGAGGAGGAGGAGGAGTTGCTGCCATCTATGTGGATACAACTCTGCACGTTGGTGTGGTGGACAGTAGGAAACTGGTTGACATCCATTAGAAAGTATAACAATTGAAATCTACAAGGAAACAATACAAATGTCATAATTAGCTGTATTTATAGGACGCAGGGTCACGCAGTGAAACGTTCACAGACTGGATGGAGGGCATGTTTTCTAAAATAAATAACAAGCTATTTTCATATGTGGAGATTTCAATATGAACCTGCTTCATCCTAACAAGCACAAAACTACTGATGAATGTATCAATACAATGTATAGTCTGAGCCTATTTCGGAAAACAACTAGACCCAGTAGAGTGACATCGCACTGTGCCACCCTAATAGATCATATTTTAACAATGACATTGAAAACCACACAGTAAGTGGCTTATTAATCAATGATATCAGTGATCACTTGCCAGTGTTCAGTCTATGATAGCACAGTGTTCAGTCTATGATAGCACAGTGTTCAGTCTCTGATAGCACAGTGTTCAGTCTCTGATAGCACAGTGTTCAGTCTATGATAGCACAGTGTTCAGTCTGATAGCACAGTGTTCAGTCTATGATAGCACAGTGTTCAGTCTATGATAGCACAGTGTTCAGTCTAAGATAGCACAGTGTTCAGTCTATGATAGCACAGTGTTCAGTCTCTGATAGCACAGTGTTCAGTCTATGATAGCACAGTGTTCAGTCTGATAGCACAGTGTTCAGTCTCTGATAGCACAGTGTTCAGTCTATGATAGCACAGTGGTCAGTCTATGATAGCACAGTGTCAGTCTCTGATAGCACAGTGCTCAGTCTCTGATAGCACAGTGTTCAGTCTCTGATAGCACAGTGTTCAGTCTATGATAGCACAGTGTTCAGTCTATGATAGCACAGTGTCAGTCTCTGATAGCACAGTGTCAGTCTATGATAGCACAGTGTTCAGTCTATGATAGCACAGTGCTCAGTCTCTGATAGCACAGTGCTCAGTCTATGATAGCACAGTGTTCAGTCTATGATAGCACAGTGTTCAGTCTATGATAGCACAGTGTTCAGTCTATGATAGCACAGTGTCAGTCTCTGATAGCACAGTGTTCAGTCTATGATAGCACAGTGTTCAGTCTATGATAGCACAGTGCTCAGTCTGATAGCACAGTGTTCAGTCTCTGATAGCACAGTGTTCAGTCTATGATAGCACAGTGTTCAGTCTCTGATAGCACAGTGGTCAGTCTATGATAGCACAGTGCTCAGTCTCTGATAGCACAGTGTTCAGTCTATGATAGCACAGTGTTCAGTCTATGATAGCACAGTGTTCAGTCTATGATAGCACAGTGTTCAGTCTATGATAGCACAGTGTTCAGTCTATGATACACAGTGTTCAGTCTATGATAGCACAGTGTTCAGTCTATGATAGCACTATGATAGCACAGTGTTCAGTCTATGACACAGTGTTCAGTCTATGATAGCACAGTGTTCAGTCTATGTACACAGTGTTCAGTCTATGATTGCACAGTGGTCAGTCTCTGATAGCACAGTGTTCAGTCTATGATAGCACAGTGTTCAGTCTATGATAGCACTATGATAGCACAGTGTTCAGTCTATGATACACAGTGTCAGTCTATGATAGCACAGTGTTCAGTCTATGTTACACAGTGTTCAGTCTATGATAGCACAGTGTTCAGTCTATGATAGCACAGTGTCAGTCTATGATAGCACAGTGTTCAGTCTCTGATAGCACAGTGTTCAGTCTATGATAGCACAGTGTTCAGTCTATGATAGCACAGTGTTCAGTCTATGATAGCACAGTTCAGTCTCTGATAGCACAGTGTTCAGTCTATGATAGCACAGTGTTCAGTCTATGATAGCACAGTGTTCAGTCTCTGATAGCACAGTGTTCAGTCTATGATAGCACAGTGTTCAGTCTATGATAGCACAGTGTTCAGTCTCTGATAGCACAGTGTTCAGTCTATGATAGCACAGTGTTCAGTCTATGATAGCACAGTGTTCAGTCTCTGATAGCACAGTGTTCAGTCTATGATAGCACAGTGTTCAGTCTATGATAGCACAGTGTTCAGTCTCTGATAGCACAGTGTCAGTCTATGATAGCACAGTGTTCAGTCTGATAGCACAGTGTTCAGTCTCTGATAGCACAGTGTTCAGTCTCTGATAGCACAGTGTTCAGTCTCTGATAGCACAGTGTTCAGTCTATGATAGCACAGTGTTCAGTCTCTGATAGCACAGTGTTCAGTCTATGATAGCACAGTGTTCAGTCTCTGATAGCACAGTGTCAGTCTATGATAGCACAGTGTTCAGTCTCTGATAGCACAGTGTTCAGTCTCTGATAGCACAGTGTTCAGTCTGATAGCACAGTGTCAGTCTATGATAGCACAGTGCAGTCTATGATAGCACAGTGTTCAGTCTATGATAGCACAGTGTTCAGTCTATGATAGCACAGTGTTCAGTCTGATAGCACAGTGGTCAGTCTATGATAGCACAGTGTTCAGTCTCTGATAGCACAGTGTTCAGTCTCTGATAGCACAGTGTTCAGTCTATGATAGCACAGTGTTCAGTCTCTGATAGCACAGTGTCAGTCTATGATAGCACAGTGTTCAGTCTATGATAGCACAGTGTTCAGTCTATGATAGCACAGTGTTCAGTCTATGATAGCACAGTGTTCAGTCTATGATAGCACAGTGTTCAGTCTATGATAGCACTATGATAGCACAGTGTTCAGTCTATGATACACAGTGTTCAGTCTATGATAGCACAGTGTTCAGTCTATGTACACAGTGTTCAGTCTGATGAGCAGTGTTCAGTCTCTGATAGCACAGTGTTCAGTCTATGATAGCACAGTGTTCGTCAGATCACTATGATAGCACAGTGTTCAGTCTATGATACACAGTGTTCAGTCTATGATAGCACAGTGTTCAGTC
Organism: Dissostichus mawsoni; assembly: GCA_011823955.1. NCBI lineage: Eukaryota > Metazoa > Chordata > Actinopteri > Perciformes > Nototheniidae > Dissostichus > Dissostichus mawsoni. Next base: position 238,138 of record JAAKFY010000046.1, read on the forward strand.
TATGATAGCACAGTGTTCAGTCTATGATACACAGTGTTCAGTCTATGATTGCACAGTGTTCAGTCTATGATAGCACAGTGTTCAGTCTGATAGCACAGTGTTCAGTCTCTGATAGCACAGTGTTCAGTCTATGATAGCACAGTGTTCAGTCTATGATAGCACAGTGTTCAGTCTCTGATAGCACAGTGTTCAGTCTCTGATAGCACAGTTCAGTCTGATAGCACAGTGTTCAGTCTATGATAGCACAGTGTTCAGTCTCTGATAGCACAGTGTTCAGTCTATGATAGCACAGTGTTCAGTCTATGATAGCACAGTGTTCAGTCTCTGATAGCACAGTGTTCAGTCTATGATAGCACAGTGTTCAGTCTATGATAGCACAGTGTTCAGTCTCTGATAGCACAGTTCAGTCTCTGATAGCACAGTGTTCAGTCTATGATAGCACAGTGTTCAGTCTATGATAGCACAGTGTTCAGTCTCTGATAGCACAGTGTCAGTCTATGATAGCACAGTGTTCAGTCTGATAGCACAGTGTTCAGTCTCTGATAGCACAGTGTTCAGTCTCTGATAGCACAGTGTTCAGTCTATGATAGCACAGTGTCAGTCTATGATAGCACAGTGTTCAGTCTCTGATAGCACAGTGTTCAGTCTATGATAGCACAGTGTTCAGTCTCTGATAGCACAGTGTTCAGTCTATGATAGCACAGTGTTCAGTCTCTGATAGCACAGTGTTCAGTCTCTGATAGCACAGTGGTTCAGTCTATGATAGCACAGTGTTCAGTCTCTGATAGCACAGTGTTCAGTCTATGATAGCACAGTGTTCAGTCTATGATAGCACAGTGTTCAGTCTATGATTGCACAGTGTTCAGTCTATGATAGCACAGTGTTCAGTCTTGATAGCACAGTGTTCAGTCTATGATAGCACAGTGTTCAGTCTATGATAGCACAGTGTCAGTCTATGATAGCACAGTGTTCAGTCTCTGATAGCACAGTGTCAGTCTATGATAGCACAGTGGTTCAGTCTCTGATAGCACAGTGTTCAGTCTATGATAGCACAGTGGTCAGTCTATGATAGCACAGTGGTCAGTCTATGATAGCACAGTGTTCAGTCTCTGATAGCACAGTGTTCAGTCTATGATAGCACAGTGTTCAGTCTATGATAGCACAGTGTTCAGTCTATGATAGCACAGTGGTCAGTCTATGATAGCACAGTGTTCAGTCTATGATAGCACAGTGTTCAGTCTCTGATAGCACAGTGTCAGTCTATGATAGCACAGTGTTCAGTCTATGATAGCACAGTGTTCAGTCTATGATAGCACAGTGGTCAGTCTATGATTGCACAGTGTTCAGTCTATGATAGCACAGTGTTCAGTCTATGATAGCACAGTGTTCAGTCTATGATAGCACAGTGGTCAGTCTATGATAGCACAGTGTTCAGTCTGATAGCACAGTGTTCAGTCTATGATAGCAACTACAGGAAAAACCAGCCAGACAAAGAAAAAGATCCAGACGGCTGCGATCAGAGGAATCCATCATCGCACTGAAAAATGAATTGCTGGAACAGAATTGGGACAAACTTTACCAAGAAAGAGACATTGATGCTGCTCATGAAACCTTTCTAAGGATATTTGGGTCATTATATGAAAACTGCCCAATTAAAGAATACAGCAGAAAACAAACATATATTCATTGTCCCTGGATCTCAAAGGGATTACAACATGCCTGCAAAAGAAAAACACACTATAGGGACTCCATTAAACAAAGAACTCAAGGTGCAGAGGATAAATATAAAACATATAAAAATAAGTTGACTAATATTATAAGAACAAGCAAGAAAGACTATTATAAGTATTAATAGATAAAAACAAAAGCAATATTAAAGTAATATGGGATATACTTCAGTGTTTCCCACAGAATTTGATTCTATTTGTGGGGGCAGCACCCCCCCCCCCCCCCTTGTTGCCCTGTGTTGCGTTGTTAATGAGTGAGACACACCGGAGGATCTGTGGGGTTCATTCAGGCATTTAGCAGACGCCTTATTCCAAAGCGACTACCATGACCAACTACAGGGACATTCTCCCTGGAGTGACTGAGTGCAACTGGGGCACATCAAGACGATGAGAGAAGTCCCTGATCCAGGGACAACTGGGGCACATCAAGACATGAGAGAAGTCCCTGATCCAGGGACAACTGGGGCACATCAAGACAATGAGAGAAGTCCCTGATCCAGGGACAACTGGGGCACATCAAGACAATCAGAGAAGTCCCTGATCCAGGGACAACTGGGGCACATCAAGACATGAGAAGTCCCTGATCCAGGGACAACTGGGGCACATCAAGACAATGAGAGAAGTCCCTGATCCAGGGACAACTGGGGACATCAAGACATGAGAGAAGTCCCTGATCCAGGGACAACTGGGGCACATCAAGACAATGAGAGAAGTCCCTGATCCAGGGACAACTGGGGGAACATCAAGACGATGAGAGAAGTCCCTGATCCAGGGACAACTGGGGCACATCAAGACAATGAGAGAAGTCCCTGATCCAGGGACAACTGGGGCACATCAAGACAATGAGAGAAGTCCCTGATCCAGGGACAACTGGGGCACATCAAGACGATGAGAGAAGTCCCTGATCCAGGGACAACTGGGGAACATCAAGACGATGAGAGAAGTCCCTGATCCAGGGACAATTGGGGCACATCAAGACGATGAGAGAAGTCCCTGATCCAGGGACAACTGGGGCACATCAAGACGATGAGAGAAGTCCCTGATCCAGGGACAACTGGGGCACATCAAGACGATGAGAGAAGTCCCTGATCCAGGGACAACTGGGGAACATCAAGACGATGAGAGAAGTCCCTGATCCAGGGACAACTGGGGCACATCAAGACGATGAGAGAAGTCCCTGATCCAGGGACAACTGGGGCACATCCAGACGATGAGAGAAGTCCCTGATCCAGGGACAACTGGGGCACATCAAGACGATGAGAGAAGTCCCTGATCCAGGGACAACTGGGGCACATCAAGACGATGAGAGAAGTCCCTGATCCAGGGACAACTGGGGCACATCAAGACGATGAGAGAAGTCCCTGATCCAGGGACAACTGGGGCACATCAAGACGATGAGAGAAGTCCCTGCTCCATGTTCATTAAACCAGTTGATGAGAGAGAGATTAGATATTGTTCAAAAATGTAAAATAAAAAGTCTACTGATTATAATGACATTGATATGACATTAGTAAAAATGGTCATTGGGGGGATTTCTAAACCGTTAACGTACATCTGTAACCTGTCATTCCAAACAAAATGAAAATCGCTAAAGTCATACCTGTATACTAAACTGGGAACAAGCATCACTTCACGAACTACAGACTCGTTACTTCCCCAATTCTCAAACATACTAGAAAAAGTATTGAACAACAGACCGGACGCATTCACAGAGAAGCATTAATCACGGACAGTCAATACGGATTCAGATCACATCAACATCACTGGCTGTTCTGGGATCCATTGAGGATATCACAGATGCCCCTGAACACAACAAATAGCAGTAGGGATTTTTATAGATATTAAAAAAGCTTTTGACACAATCAACCATAACATCCTACGATATCAATTACAAAGGTCTGGTTCCAGGGGTTTAGATTTATACTGGATTCAAAGCTATTTAAGCAACAGACAGCAGTATGTGAAGCTGGGAAATGACTGTTCTTCATGTTTGGACATTGCTTGTGGTGTCCCCTAGGGTCAGTGCTGGGTGTCCCCCAGGGGTCAGTGCTGGGTGTCCCCCAGGGGTCAGTGCTGGGTGTCCCCTAGGGGTCAGTGCTGGGTGTCCCCTAGGGGTCAGTGCTGGGTGTCCCCCAGGGGTCAGTGCTGGGTGCCCCCAGGGGTCAGTGCTGAGTGTCCCCCAGGGGTCAGTGCTGAGTGTCCCCCAGGGGTCAGTGCTGGGTGTCCCAGGGGTCAGTGCTGGGTGTCCCCAGGGGTCAGTGCTGGGTGTCCCCCAGGGGTCAGTGCTGAGTGTCCCCCAGGGGTCAGTGCTGGGTGTCCCCCAGGGGTCAGTGCTGGGTGTCCCCCAGGGGTCAGTGCTGAGTGTCCCCCAGGGGTCAGTGCTGGGTGTCCCCCAGGGGTCAGTGCTGGGTGTCCCCCAGGGGTCAGTGCTGGGTGTCCCCCAGGGGTCAGTGCTGGTGGAGAACATAGAAAATGAAATGCACAAATTAAAAACATGGTTTGACAAAAATAAACTATCATTAAACTTGAGCAAAACAAAATGAATGCTGTTCGGTAAACATAGAACAAAAACACAAATGCAAATTAAAATAGATGGCGTTGGAACTGAAAGAGTCCATGAAATGACACATAAAACATGTAGAGTCAAAGCTGTCAAGAAGCATTTCCATACTAAACAAAGTAAAATCACTTCTCATTCTCTGCTGTTCGCTGGTCTTCCCGTATCTGAGCGGCTGCTGCGATCTGGGGCAATGACTACAAGAGTTCTATGCAGTATCTATTCTACCAAGAAAAGCCATACGAATCATTCACAAAGCCAAATACCTGGATCACTAACGCGTTATTCCTGCAGTCAGAACTGGTAGAATTCCAAACGGCACAAATCATGTTTAAAGCAAATCATAACGTTTTACCAGGAAAAATCCAAAAAGTATTCCCTCAACGAGTGGGGGGGTAAAGTTCAAGGAGACCATTTCAATTCATAGGGTCCGTACAACCAGAGGAACCTTTTGTATTCAGCCTGTGGAGTGAGACTATGGAACAGAGTGAACGTGGAGCTAAGGAGTGAGACTATGGAACAGAGTGAACGTGGAGCTAAGAGTGAGACTATGGAACAGAGTGAACGTGGAGCTAAGGAGTGAGACTATGGAACAGAGTGAACGTGGAGCTAAGGAGTGAGACTATGGGACAGAGTGAACGTGGAGCTAAGGAGTGAGACTATGGAACAGAGTGAAGGTGGAGCTAAGGAGTGAGACTATGGGACAGAGTGAACGTGGAGCTAAGGAGTGAGACTACGGAACAGAGTGAACGTGGAGCTAAGGAGTGAGACTATGGAACAGAGTGAACGTGGAGCTAAGGAGTGAGACTATGGAACAGAGTGAACGTGGAGCTAAGGAGTGAGACTATGGGACAGAGTGAACGTGGAGCTAAGGAGTGAGACTATGGAACAGAGTGAACGTGGAGCTAAGGAGTGAGACTATGGGACAGAGTGAACGTGGAGCTAAGGAGTGAGACTATGGAACAGAGTGAACGTGGAGCTAAGGAGTGAGACTATGGGACAGAGTGAACGTGGAGCTAAGGAGTGAGACTATGGAACAGAGTGAACGTGGAGCTAAGGAGTGAGACTATGGAACAGAGTGAACGTGGAGCTAAGGAGTGAGACTATGGAGCAGAGTGAACGTGGAGCTAAGGAGTGAGACTATGGAGCAGAGTGAACGTGGAGCTAAGGAGTGAGACTATGGGAGCAGAGTGAACGTGGAGCTAAGGAGTGAGACTATGGGACAGAGTGAACGTGGAGCTAAGGAGTGAGACTATGGAACAGAGTGAACGTGGAGCTAAAGCCATGTCCAGACATTAACCCTGACCTGTGGAGTGAGACTATGGAACAGAGTGAACGTGGAGCTAAGGAGTGAGACTATGGAACAGAGTGAACGTGGAGCTAAAGCCATGTCCAGACATTAACCCTGACTGTGGAGTGAGACTATGGAACAGAGTGAACATGGAGCTAAGCCATGTCCAGACATTAACCCTGACCTGTGAGTGAGACTATGGAACAGAGTGAACGTGGAGCTAAAGCCATGTCCAGACATTAACCCTGACCTGTGGAGTGAGACTATGGAACAGAGTGAACGTGGAGCTAAAGCCATGTCCAGACATTAACCCTGACCTGTGGAGTGAGGACTATGGAACAGAGTGAACGTGGAGCTAAGGAGTGAGACTATGGAACAAGTGAACGTGGAGCTAAAGCCATGTCCAGACATTAACCCTGACCTGTGGAGTGAGACTATAGAACAGAGTGAACGTGGAGCTAAGCCATGTCCAGACATTAACCCTGACCTGGAGTGAGACTATGGAACAGAGTGAACGTGGAGCTAAGGAGTGAGACTATGGAACAGAGTGAACGTGGAGCTAAGGAGTGAGACTATGGAACAGAGTGAACGTGGAGCTAAGGAGTGAGACTATGGAAACAGAGTGAACGTGGAGCTAAAGCCATGTCCAGACATTAACCCTGACTGTGGAGTGAGACTATGGAACAGAGTGAACGTGAGCTAAAGCCATGTCCAGACATTAACCCTGACCTGTGGATGAGACTATGGAACAGAGTGAACGTGAGCTAAGGAGTGAGACTATGGAACAGAGTGAACGTGGAGCTAAAGCCATGTCCAGACATTAACCCTGACCTGTGGAGTGAGACTATGGAACAGAGTGAACGTGGAGCTAAAGCCATGTCCAGACATTAACCCTAACCTGTGGAGTGAGACCATGGAACAGAGTGAACGTGGAGCTAAGGAGTGAGACTATGGAACAGAGTGAACGTGGAGCTAAGGAGTGAGACTATGGAACAGAGTGAACGTGGAGCTAAAGCCATGTCCAGACATTAACCCTGACCTGTGGAGTGAGACTATGGAACAGAGTGAACGTGGAGCTAAGGAGTGAGACTATGGAACAGAGTGAACGTGGAGCTAAGGAGTGAGACTATGGAACAGAGTGAACGTGGAGCTAAGGAGTGAGACTATGGAACAGAGTGAACGTGGAGCTAAAGCCATGTCCAGACATTAACCCTGACCTGTGGAGTGAGACTATGGAACAGAGTGAACGTGGAGCTAAGGAGTGAGACTATGGACAGAGTGAACGTGGAGCTAAGGAGTGAGACTATGGAACAGAGTGAACGTGGAGCTAAGGAGTGAGACTATGGAACAGAGTGAACGTGGAGCTAAAGCCATGTCCAGACATTAACCCTGACCTGTGGAGTGAGACTATGGAACAGAGTGAACGTGGAGCTAAGGAGTGAGACTATGGAACAGAGTGAACGTGGAGCTAAGGAGGGAGACTATGGAACAGAGTGAACGTGGAGCTAAGGAGTGAGACTATGGAACAGAGTGAACGTGGAGCTAAAGCCATGTCCAGACATTAACCCTGACCTGTGGAGTGAGACTATGGAACAGAGTGAATGTGGAGCTAAGGAGTGAGACTATGGAACAGAGTGAACGTGGAGCTAAGGAGTGAGACTATGGAACAGAGTGAACGTGGAGCTAAGGAGTGAGACTATGGAACAGAGTGAACGTGGAGCTAAGGAGTGGACTATGGAACAGAGTGAACGTGGAGCTAAAGCCATCTCCAGACATTAACCCTGACCTGTGGAGTGAGACTATGGAACAGAGTGAACGTGGAGCTAAGGAGTGAGATTATGGAACAGAGTGAACGTGGAGCTAAGGAGTGAGACTATGGAACAGAGTGAACGTTGAGCTAAGGAGTGAGACTATGGAACAGAGTGAACGTGGAGCTAAAGCCATGTCCAGACATTAACCTGACCTGTGGAGTGAGACTATGGAACAGAGTGAACGTGGAGCTAAGGAGTGAGACTATGGAACAGAGTGAACGTGGAGCTAAGGAGTGAGACTATGGAACAGAGTGAACGTGGAGCTAAAGCCATGTCCAGACATTAACCCTGACCTGTGGAGTGAGACTATGGAACAGAGTGAACGTGGAGCTAAGGAGTGAGACTATGGAACAGAGTGAACGTGGAGCTAAGGAGTGAGACTATGGAACAGAGTGAACGTGGAGCTAAAGAGTGAGACTATGGAACAGAGTGAACGTGGAGCTAAGGAGTGAGACTATGGAACAGAGTGAACGTGGAGCTAAGGAGTGAGACTATGGAACAGAGTGAACGTGGAGCTAAGGAGTGAGACTATGGAACAGAGTGAACGTGGAGCTAAGGAGTGAGACTATGGAACAGAGTGAACGTGGAGCTAAAGCCATCTCCAGACATTAACCCTGACCTGTGGAGTGAGACTATGGAACAGAGTGAACGTGGAGCTAAGGAGTGAGACTATGGAACAGAGTGAACGTGGAGCTAAGGAGTGAGACTATGGAACAGAGTGAACGTGGAGCTAAGCCATGTCCAGACATTAACCCTGACCTGTGGAGTGAGACTATGGAACAGAGTGAACGTGGAGCTAAGGAGTGAGACTATGGAACAGAGTGAACGTGGAGCTAAGGAGTGAGACTATGGAACAGAGTGAACGTGGAGCTAAGGAGTGAGACTATGGAACAGAGTGAACGTGGAGCTAAGGAGTGAGACTATGGAACAGAGTGAAGTGGAGCTAAAGCCATCTCCAGACATTAACCCTGACCTGTGGAGGACTATGGAACAGAGTGAACGTGGAGCTAAGGAGTGAGACTATGGAACAGAGTGAACGTGGAGCTAAGGAGTGAGACTATGGAACAGAGTGAACGTGGAGCTAAGGAGTGAGACTATGGAACAGAGTGAACGTGGAGCTAAAGCCATGTCCAGACATTAACCAGTTCAAGAGGAAGACAGAGAAATTATTTTCTCGAGGTGCAGGGATGGGGAAGTGTTTGACTGTGTGTATGTTTGTATATGTGTGAGTATGTAGGTGTGTATATGTGTGTGTGCATATATGTATATTAATGTATGTGTGTGTATGTATATGTGTATAAGTATATATGTCAATCAACAGGTAAAGCAGATTAATAATATAATAATGATAATAATGATAATTATTGCAGATTCTAGATTATAAATAAATCATTTAGGGACAAGGGGGTGAGATTAAATAAATTATACTTCTTCTCACTCCTTTTCGAACACTAGATGTGGGACTGTTTATGTTGCTAATGCTGTTGTTGTTGTTGTTGTAAATGTCATTTTTTATTTTGATTTCTCTTACATGACGATGCACGGCAACATTTCTTTGTTTTGTAATTATTTATTTTACTTGTTCGAAATAAAATGTATCAATCAATCAATCAAGTACTCAGATCTTGTACTTGAGTAAAAGTAGAAGTACTCAGATCTTGTACTTGAGTAAAAGTAGAAGTACTCAGATCTTAACTTGAGTAAAAGTAGAAGTACTCAGATCTTTAACTTGAGTAAAAGTAGAAGTACTCAGATCTTTAACTTGAGTAAAAGTAGAAGTACTCAGATCTTTAACTTGAGTAAAAGTAGAAGTACTCAGATCTTGTACTTGAGTAAAAGGAGAAGAACTCAGATCTTTAACTTGAGTAAAAGGAGAAGTACTCAGATCTTTAACTTGAGTAAAAGTAGAAGTACTCAGATCTTTAACTTGAGTAAAAGTAGAAGTACTCAGATCTTGTACTTGAGTAAAAGGAGAAGTACTCAGATCTTTAACTTGAGTAAAGTAGAAGTACTCAGATCTTGTAGTTGAGTGAAAGTAGAAGTACTCAGATCTTGTACTTGAGTAAAAGGAGAAGTACTCATCTTGTACTTGAGTAAAAGTAGAAGTACTCAGATCTTGTACTTGAGTAAAAGGAGAAGTACTCAGATCTTGTACTTGAGTAAAAGTAGAAGGACTCAGATCTTGTACTTGAGTAAAAGGAGAAGGACTCAGATCTTGTAGTTGAGTAAAAGTAGAATACTCAGATCTTGTAGTTGAGTAAAAGTAGAAGTACTCAGATCTTAACTTGAGTAAAAGGAGAAGTACTCAGATCTTGTACTTGAGTAAAAGGAGAAGTACTCAGATCTTGTAGTTGAGTAAAAGTAGAATTACTCAGATCTTGTACTTGAGTAAAAGGAGAAGGACTCAGATCTTGTACTTGAGTAAAAGGAGAAGTACTCAGATCTTGTAGTTGAGTAAAAGTAGAAGTACTCAGATCTTTAACTTGAGTAAAAGTAGAAGTACTCAGATCTTTAACTTGAGTAAAAGGAGAAGGTCTCAGATCTTGTACTTGAGTAAAAGGAGAAGTACTCAGATCTTGTACTTGAGTAAAAGTAGAAGTACTCAGATCTTGTACTTGAGTAAAAGGAGAATACTCAGATCTTTAACTTGAGTAAAAGTAGAAGTACTCAGATCTTGTAGTTGAGTAAAAGTAGAAGTACTCAGATCTTGTACTTGAGTAAAAGGAGAAGTACTCAGATCTTGTACTTGAGTAAAATAGAAGTACTCAGATCTTGTACTTGAGTAAAAAGGAGAAGTACTCAGATCTTGTACTTGAGTAAAAGTAGAAGTACCAGAGTGTAGGAATACTCTGTTACAGTAAAAGTCCTGCATTCAAAATGTTCCTCAAGTGAAAGTAAAAGTATTCTCATCAAAATATAGTGAAAGTAGCGACAGTAAAAGTAGTCATTGTGCAGATTGGTCCATTTCAGAATAATATATATGATATGTTTTATAATGATTGATCATGAAAGTGTTCTCAAAGCTGGTAAAGGTGCAGATAGTTTGAATGATATATACTGTCAATACTAAATACTAAGTATTGATCCTGTGTTCTGCAGGTCTGCTGGTGGGCACCCTGGACGTGGTTCTGGACTCCAGCGCCGGGTTGCTCCGTATCGGATCCTCCTGCAGACGGCCGGCGCTCAGATCTACTGGAACATCGCAAGCGGTGTGTTGAAGCCATTTTGCATTTCTATCTTATTTATATTATAATGAAACATTATGAATGTTTTGTATATGATGTTTATTATTTATATGTATTATTGTTTTGATTGATGCCAACTATCAATGTATTGTTATGGTGGCGTCATATAGGCGGTTTTGGCCTTTAACAGACAACAGGTCACAGGTGCTCACGATGAGTGGAAGGCAAACTGTTTATTAACCGCACGATAGAGACCGCGTGTGTTTGGGTTTTAATTTTAACCCTGGGCTGTGTCTTGCAGGCTCGTCCAGGAAGGAGATCACGGAGCACTGGGATTGGCTGGAGTCAAACCTGCTGCAGACCATCTCCATCTTTGACAACGACGAAGACGTCACCACCTTCGTCAAGGGAAAGATCTCAGTATGTCACTTCCTGTTTACTTGCTCAGGTCTCTCTTCCTGTGTGTCATCCTTTCAGTGAGTGATGTCACTTCCTGCAGGGCATCATCGCAGAGGAGAACCGGCTAAAGCAGGGCGAGGAGCAGGAGGAGGATTGTGGGAAGTTTCGGGAGGCGGAGCTGAAGATGAGGAGGCTGTTCGGGATGCCGGAGGAAGAGAAGCTGGTCAACTATTACTCCTGCAGCTTCTGGAAGGGAAGGGTGCCGCGGCAGGGCTGGCTCTACCTGTCCGTCAACCACCTCTGCTTCTACTCCTTCCTGTTGGGCAAGGAGGGTACGGCCGGCCAATCACAGGCCAGAGTTCTTTCATATCATTTCAACAGTGAAACAGAAAACACGAAGCGCAAACTGCCCTGGCCATTGAAGAGTAAAAACAACTTCTGTAGTAAGCTGACGGTACTCCTCTAGTTACCTAAAGGTACTTCTCTAGTTACCTGAAGGTACTCCTCTAGTAACCTGAAGGTACTCCTCTAGTAACCTAACGGTACTCCTCTAGTAACCTGAAGGTACTCCTCTAGTAACCTAACGGTATCCTCTAGTAACCTGACGGTACTCCTCTAGTAACCTGAAGGTACTTCTCTAGTAACCTAAAGGTACTTCTCTAGTTACCTGAAGGTACTCCTCTAGTTACCTGAAGGTGCTCCTCTAGTAACCCAAAGGTACTTCTCTAGTAACCTAAAGGTACTCCTCTAGTGACCTGAAGGTACTCCTCTAGTAACCTAACGGTACTCCTCTAGTAACCTGAAGGTACTCCTCTAGTTACCTGAAGGTACTCCTCTAGTTACCTGAAGGTACTCCTCTAGTTACCTGAAGGTACTCCTCTAGTAACCTGAAGGTACTCCTCTAGTAACCTGAAGGTACTTCTCTAGTTAGCTGAAGGTACTCCTCTAGTAACCTGAAGGTACTCCTCTAGTAACCTGAAGGTACATCTCTAGTAACCTGAAGGTACTTCTCTAGTAACCTGAAGGTACATCTCTAGTAACCTGAAGGTACATCTCTAGTAACCTGAAGGTACTCCTCTAGTAACCTGAAGGTACTCCTCTAGTAACCTGAAGCTACTTCTCTAGTAACCTGATGGTACTCCTCTAGTTACCTGAAGGTACTCCTCTAGTAGCCTGAAGGTACTTCTCTAGTAACCTGACGGTACTCCTCTAGTAACCTAAAGGTACTCCTCTAGTAACCTAAAGGTACTTCTCTAGTAACCTGAAGGTACTTCTCTAGTAACCTAAAGGTACTTCTCTAGTAACGGTACTCGTCTAGTAACCTAAAGGTACTCCTCTAGTAACCTGAAGGTACTTCTCTAGTAACCTAAAGGTACTTCTCTAGTAACCTGAAGGTACTCCTCTAGTAACCTAACGGTACTCCTCTAGTAACCTGAAGGTACTCCTCTAGTTACCTGAAGGTACTCCTCTAGTTACCTGAAGGTATCCTCTAGTTACCTGAAGGTACTCCTCTAGTAACCTGAAGGTACTCCTCTAGTTACCTGAAGGTACTCCTCTAGTAACCTGAAGGTACTCCTCTAGTAACCTGAAGGTACATCTCTAGTAACCTGAAGGTACTTCTCTAGTAACCTGAAGGTACATCTCTAGTAACCTGAAGGTACTCCTCTAGTAACCTGAAGGTACATCTCTAGTAACCTGAAGGTACTTCTCTAGTAACCTGAAGCTACTTCTCTAGTAACCTGAAGGTACTCCTCTAGTAACCTGAAGCTACTTCTCTAGTAACCTGATGGTACTCCTCTAGTAGCCTGAAGGTACTCCTCTAGTAACCTGACGGTACTCCTCTAGTAACCTAAAGGTACTCCTCTAGTAACCTAAAGGTACTTCTCTAGTAACCTGAAGGTACTTCTCTAGTAACCTAAAGGTACTTCTCTAGTAACGGTACTCCTCTAGTAACCTAAAGGTACTCCTCTAGTAACCTGAAGGTACTTCTCTAGTAACCTAAAGGTACTCCTCTAGTAACCTAAAGGTACTCCTCTAGTAACCTAAAGGTACTCCTCTAGTAACCTGAAGGTACTTCTCTAGTAACCTAAAGGTACTCCTCTAGTAACCTAAAGGTACTCCTCTAGTAACCTGAAGGTACTTCTCTAGTAGACTGAAGGTACTCCTCTAGTAACCTGAAGGTACTCCTCTAGTAACCTAAAGGTACTCCTCTAGTAACCTAAAGGTACTCCTCTAGTAGCCTGAAGGTACTTCTCTAGTAACCTGAAGGTACTCCTCTAGTAACCTAAAGGTACTTCTCTAGTAACCTGAAGGTACTTCTCTAGTTACCTGAAGGTACTTCTCTAGTAACCTGAAGGTACTTCTCTAGTTACCTGAAGGTACTTCTCTAGTAGCCTGAAGGTACTTCTCTAGTTACCTGAAGGTACTCCTCTAGTAACCTGAAGGTACTCCTCTAGTAACCTAAAGGTACTTCTCTAGTAACCTAAAGGTACTTCTCTAGTAACCTGAAGGTACTCCTCTAGTAACCTGACGGTACTCCTCTAGTACCTAAAGGTACTCCTCTAGTAACCTGAAGGTACTTCTCTAGTAACCTGAAGGTACTCCTCTAGTAACCTGAAGGTACTCCTCTAGTAACCTAAAGGTACTTCTCTATTAACCTAAAGGTACTTCTCTAGTAACCTGAAGGTACTCCTCTAGTAACCTAAAGGTACTTCTCTAGTAACCTAAAGGTACTTCTCTAGTAACCTGAAGGTACTCTCTAGTAACCTGACGGTACTCCTCTAGTAACCTAAAGGTACTTCTCTAGTAACCTAAAGGTACTTCTCTAGTAACCTGAATGTACTCCTCTAGTTACCTGACGGTACTCCTCTAGTTACCTGAATGTACTCCTCTAGTTACCTGACGGTACTTCTCTAGTAACCTAAAGGTACTCCTCTAGTAACCTAAAGGTACTTCTCTAGTACCTGAAGGTACTCCTCTAGTAGCCTAAAGGTACTCCTCTAGTAACCTAAAGGTACTTCTCTAGTAACCTAAAGGTACTCCTCTAGTAACCTAAAGGTACTCCTCTAGTAACCTAAAGGTACTCCTCTAGTAACCTGAAGGTACTCCTCTAGTAGCCTGAAGGTACTCCTCTAGTAACCTGACGGTACTCCTCTAGTAACCTAAAGGTACTCCTCTAGTAACCTAAAGGTACTTCTCTAGTAACCTGAAGGTACTTCTCTAGTAACCTAAAGGTACTTCTCTAGTAACGGTACTCCTCTAGTAACCTAAAGGTACTCCTCTAGTAACCTGAAGGTACTTCTCTAGTAACCTGAAGGTACTTCTCTAGTAGCCTGAAGGTACTCCTCTAGTAGCCTGAAGGTACTCCTCTAGTAACCTGACGGTACTCCTCTAGTAACCTAAAGGTACTCCTCTAGTAACCTAAAGGTACTTCTCTAGTAACCTGAAGGTACTTCTCTAGTAACCTAAAGGTACTTCTCTAGTAACGGTACTCCTCTAGTAACCTAAAGGTACTCCTCTAGTAACCTGAAGGTACTCTCTAGTAACCTAAAGGTACTCCTCTAGTAACCTGAAGGTACTTCTCTAGTAACCTAAAGGTACTCCTCTAGTAACCTAAAGGTACTCCTCTAGTAACCTGAAGGTACTTCTCTAGTAACCTAAAGGTACTCCTCTAGTAACCTAAAGGTACTCCTCTAGTAACCTGAAGGTACTCTAGTAGACTGAAGGTACTCCTCTAGTAACCTGAAGGTACTCCTCTAGTAACCTAAAGGTACTCCTCTAGTAGCCTGAAGGTACTTCTCTAGTAACCTGAAGGTACTCCTCTAGTAACCTAAAGGTACTCCTCTAGTAACCTGAAGGTACTCCTCTAGTAACCTAAAGGTACTTCTCTAGTAACCAAAAGGTACTTCTCTAGTAACCTGAAGGTACTCCTCTAGTAACCTGACGGTACTCCTCTAGTAACCTAAAGGTACTCTCTAGTAACCTGAAGGTACTTCTCCAGTAACCTGAAGGTACTCCTCTAGTAACCTGAAGGTACTCCTCTAGTAACCTAAAGGTACTTCTCTATTAACCTAAAGGTACTTCTCTAGTAACCTGAAGGTACTCCTCTAGTAACCTAAAGGTACTTCTCTAGTAACCTAAAGGTACTCCTCTAGTTACCTGACGGTACTCCTCTAGCTGAATGTCCTCTAGTTACCTGACGGTACTCCTCTAGTAACCTGAAGGAACTTCTCTAGTAACCTAACGGTACTCCTCTAGTTACCTGAATGTACTCTCTAGTTACCTGAAGGTACTTCTCTAGTAACCTAAAGGTACTCCTCTAGTAACCTAAAGGTACTTCTCTAGTAACCTGAAGGTACTCCTCTAGTAGCCTAAAGTACTCCTCTAGTTACCTAAAGGTACTTCTCTAGTAACCTGACGGTACTCTCTAGTAACCTAAAGGTACTCCTCTAGTAACCTAAAGGTACTCCTCTAGTTACCTGAAGGTACTTCTCTAGTAGCCTGAAGGTACTCTATAACCTGAAGGTACTTCTCTAGTAACCTGAAGGTACTCCTCTAGTACCTGAAGGTACTCCTCTAGTAACCTGAAGGTACTCCTCTAGTAACCTGAAGGTACTCCTCTAGTAGCCTGAAGGTACTCCTCTAGTAGCCTGAAGGTACTCCTCTAGTAGCCTGAAGGTACTCCTCTAGTAGCCTGAAGGTATCTAGTACTGAAGGTACTCCTCTAGTAACCTGAAGGTACTCCTCTAGTAGCCTGAAGGTACTCTCTAGTTACCTGAAGGTACTTCTCTAGTAACCTGAAGGTACTCCTCTAGTTACCTGAAGGTACTTCTCTAGTAACCTGAAGGTACTCCTCTAGTACCTGACGGTACTTCTCTAGTAACCTGAAGGTACTCCTCTAGTAGCCTGAAGGTACTCCTCTAGTTACCTGAAGGTACTCCTCTAGTAACCTGAAGGTACTCCTCTAGTAACCTGAAGGTACTCCTCTAGTAACCTGAAGGTACTCCTATAGTAACCTGAAAGTACTCCTCTAGTAACCTGAAGGTACTCCTATAGTGACCTGAAGGTACTCCTCTAGTAACCTGAAGGTACTCCTCTAATAACCTAAAGGTACTCCTCTAGTAACCTGAAGGTACTTCTCTAGTAACCTGAAGGTAGTCCTCTAGTAACCCAAAGGTACTTCTCTAGTAACCTGAAGGTACTTCTCTAGTAACCTGAAGGTACTTCTCTAGTAACCTGAAGGTACTTCTCTAGTAACCTAACGGTACTCCTCTAGTTACCTGAAGGTACTTCTCTAGTAACCTTAAGGTACTTCTCTAGTAACCTAACGGTACTCCTCTAGTAACCTGAAGGTACTTCTCTAGTAACCTGAAGGTACTCCTCTAGTAACCTAACGGTAGATTAGATTGTTCAGGAACCAGACGATGTGCCCTCCTTTGTGTTTCATCTCTATCTCAGTGGTCGGAGGTCAGGGTTGTTTATCTGTTTTATCTCTGTCTCTCTGCATCTCATTGACCCTGGTGGTGCAGTGGTCGGAGGTCAGGGTTGTTTATCTGTTTTATCTCTGTCTCTCTGCATCTCATTGACCCTGGTGGTGCAGGGGTCGGAGGTCAGGGTTGTTTATCTGATTTATCTCTGTCTCTCTGCATCTCAGTGACCCTGGTGGTGCAGTGGTCGGAGGTGACCCAGCTGGAGAAGAACGCCACGCTGGTGTTTCCAGAAAGCGTTCGAGTCAGCACGCGTCACACCGAGTACTTCTTCTCCATGTTTCTCAACATCAACGACACCTTCAAGCTGATGGAGCAGCTCGCCAACATGGCCATGCGGCAGCTTCTGGACAACGAGGCGTTCGCTGCCGACCGCTCGCTTCCCAAACCCTGCAAGACGCTGAAGAACGTCTCTGCGCTCAAGAGGTCTCACTCTGTTCAGATTCACATGTGTTTAGTTATGATTATAAATAATAACATGTTGTGTTTCACAGCGTTTATATTATGAAGACTCACTCCCTCTGACCTTTGACCTGATCAGCTGTTTCCTGTCCTGCAGGGATCTGGACGCCCGGGCGAAGAACGAGCATTACCGCACGATGTTCCGGCTGACGCAGGACGAGCGTCTGGACGGACACACGGACTGCACCCTGTGGGCGCCGTTCGCCAAGATGCACGTGGTGGGACAGCTGTTCATCTCCAACAACTACATCTGTTTCAACAGCAGAGAAGAAGACCTGTGTCAGCTGATCATCCCCCTCAGAGAGGTAAACAGGAAGTCAGCTGATCATCCCCCTCAGAGAGGTAAACAGGAAGTCAGCTGATCATCCCCTCAGAGAGGTAAACAGGAAGTCAGCTGAGCATCCCCCTCAGAGAGGTAAACAGGAAGTCAGCTGATCATCCCCTCAGAGAGGTAAACAGGAAGTCAGCTGATCATCCCCTCAGAGAGGTAAACAGGAAGTCAGCTGAGCATCCCCCTCAGAGAGGTAAACAGGAAGTCAGCTGATCCTCCCCCTCAGAGAGGTAAACAGGAAGTCAGCTGATCATCCCCCTCAGAGAGGTAAACAGGAAGTCAGCTGATCATCCCCTCAGAGAGGTAAACAGGAAGTCAGCTGAGCATCCCCCTCAGAGAGGTAAACAGGAAGTCAGCTGATCAT
Source organism: Dissostichus mawsoni (assembly GCA_011823955.1). Taxonomy (NCBI): domain Eukaryota; kingdom Metazoa; phylum Chordata; class Actinopteri; order Perciformes; family Nototheniidae; genus Dissostichus; species Dissostichus mawsoni. The sequence continues at coordinate 255,751 of JAAKFY010000046.1, forward strand.
CCCCTCAGAGAGGTAAACAGGAAGTCAGCTGATCATCCCCTCAGAGAGGTAAACAGGAAGTCAGCTGATCATCCCCCTCAGAGAGGTAACAGGAAGTCAGCTGAGCATCCCCCTCAGAGAGGTAAAAGGAAGTCAGCTGATCATCCCCTCAGAGAGGTAAACAGGAAGTCAGCTGATCATCCCCTCAGAGAGGTTAACAGGAAGTCAGCTGATCATCCCCCCTCAGAGAGGTAAACAGGAAGTCAGCTGATCATCACCTCAGAGAGGTAAACAGGGAGTCAGCTGATCATCCCCCTCAGAGAGGTAAACAGGAAGTCAGCTGATCATCCCCCTCAGAGAGGTAAACAGGAAGTCAGCTGATCATCCCCTCAGAGAGGTAAACAGGAAGTCAGCTGAGCATCCCCCTCAGATAGGTAAACAGGAAGTCAGCTGATCATCCCCTCAGAGAGGTAAACAGGAAGTCAGCTGATCATCCCCTCAGAGAGGTAAACAGGAAGTCAGCTGAGCATCCCCCTCAGAGAGGTAAACAGGAAGTCAGCTGATCCTCCCCCTCAGAGAGGTAAACAGGAAGTCAGCTGATCCTCCCCCTCAGAGAGGTAAACAGGAAGTCAACTGAGCATCCCCTCAGAGAGGTAAACAGGAAGTCAGCTGATCCTCCCCCTCAGAGAGGTAAACAGGAAGTCCTTCATGATAAAGAGGAAGTCACTGCATGATAAGACCTGATGTAAACCAACACCAGACTTAGGACTGGGTTTCCCATGATGCTCTTTACCCGTGATACTCAGTTACCCATGATGCTCTTTACCCGTGATACTCAGTTACCCATGATGCTCTTTACCCGTGATACTCAGGCCCAATTCCAAACCACACCCTACCTGACACTCTCAGCTCAGAGAGGCTCCTCCTGTCAGATGGAGGGAGTAAACACAGCAGCAAGCTTTGGGACAAACTCCCCTCTCTCCGGCAGAAACAGGAAGTGCCGTAACTGTGTGTACCAACGGTTTCAAATCAGCTTCTCTTTGACAAAACATTAACATTAATAACTCAAATAAAAACTCCATCTTTAATTGTGTTACTTTTCTGTAAAGCTCTTTTAGTTTTAAACCTGATGTTTATAAGCTTCTTAGTTTTTGCAACAGTCTGTAAATATACACAACATTAGGCGCTTTCACACCAAGTACTTTTCCAGGAATAGTTCCCCGGAAATCTTTAGTTACGGAACTATCTAGTAGATCGCGTTCTCACCGGAATAAGTCCCTGAGGAAGGATTACCCAAATGAAGCCGCTGACTTCACTTCTTCTGCTTTGGGTTTACTGGCAGGCCGCAAACAGCTTCACGGCGTATACTGCCACCCAAAGTCCCGGAGCCCCCCGCACTCCGGGACTTTGGGTGGCAGTAAATCGCCACCCGAAGTCCCGGGTAAATCGCCGACACCTCCTCATCACTCCTCCGCTCCCACGTTTTATTTTGTGTTGCCATAAGTTAGTCTCTCTCCGTTGGTGCGCTGGGCTAATGCTAATGTTATTAATGCTAATGCGAGCAAATAAAATGGCGGCTTCACAAAACCTTTCTGAGTTTTACGGGGCGTGGTCATGGATCCATAATAAGAACTGGATACAGCGTGGGAGGCGGGGTCTCGTTCTTTCCTATGAGAGCTGCTCATTGGCTCATGAGGACAAAATGGCCCAACTTTTGAGAGAGCGAAACGTCACAGATTACCCAGCATGCCTGGCTGCCAGAGCAGAAGAACCCGTATGTGCGCTCACAGAGCATGCGCCCCTTAAGCCCCGCCCCCCACCACTCTCGGCTCAGTAGAATGAATGGAGAGAGAAAATAAATCTAGATTCGGCTTTTAGTGCATTTTACAACTTTAAGGACCTAATGATTCTAATAAGGGCTATCACATAGTTCATACTGAGTAGTTTATATAGTTTAAAAAAAATATTTCCACCGATTTACAGAAGTCTCTTTCCCATGTTAGTCAATGGGAAAAAGTTGTTTTGGGCCGGGTGACGTCACGGACTGATACGGAAGTTGCAGTACCGCCGTTAGGACACAACTAATATTGGCACAGAGTCCGGCGCACTTCCTGGGGGCTTGGACGTGGTTTGCAATTCGCCCAGCCAATTTTCCTTCCCAGGAAAGTACCACCTCTCTAGCAGGGACTGAAAAGGGGTGAAAAGGTTCCCAAAAAAAAAATCTAATTCCAGATCTTTTTGGTGTGAACGCAAAATCCCAGGAACTATCGGAACTATTCCGGGGAAAAGTACTCGGGTGTGAAAGTGCTTCTTATAATAAAATGCACACATTTACCTTTTTCTAGACTAAAACACAGGTATGACCCTAAGTTAAAAAACATATGAGGTTATCATGAGGTTACCATCGCAGTTTATCAGTGGATGTTTGCTGGAACTACTTGTTAACAGCGTGTTTCCTGACGGACACACACAGCGTGGAGACGGTCAGGTGGAGCAGCAGGTGAAGTCAGGTGGAGCAGCAGGTGAAGTCAGGTGGAGCAGCAGGTGATGTCAGGTGGAGCAGCAGGTGATGTCAGGTGGAGCAGAAGGTGAAGTCACGTAGAGCAGCAGGTGGAGCAACAGGTGGAGCAGCAGGTGGAGTCAGGTGGAGCAGAAGGTGGAGTCATGTGGAGTCAGGTGGAGCAGCAGGTGGAGTCAGGTGGAGTCAGGTGGAGCAGCAGGTGGAGCAGCAGGTGGAGCAGCAGGTGAAGTCAGGTGGAGTCAGGTGGAGCAGCAGGTGAAGTCAGGTGGAGCAGCAGGTGGAGTCAGGTGGAGCAGCAGGTGGAGCAGCAGGTGGAGTCAGGTGGAGCAGCAGGTGAAGTCAGATGGAGCAGCAGGTGGAGCAGCAGGTGGAGTCAGGTGGAGCAGCAGGTGAAGTCAGGTGGAGCAGCAGGTGAAGTCAGATGGAGCAGCAGGTGGAGTCAGGTGGAGCAGCAGGTGGAGTCAGGTGGAGCAGAAGGTGGAGTCAGGTAGAGCCGTAGGTGAAGTCAGATGAAGCAGCAGGTGGAGTCAGGTGGAGCAGCAGGTGAAGTCAGGTGGAGTCAGGTGGAGCAGCAGGTGGAGTCAGGTGGAGTCAGGTGGAGCAGCAGGTGAAGTCAGATGGAGCAGCAGGTGGAGTCAAGTGGAGCAGCAGGTGGAGTCAGGTGGAGCAGAAGGTGGAGTCAGGTGGAGTCAGGTGGAGTCAGGTGGAGCAGCAGGTGGAGTCAGGTGGAGCAGAAGGTGGAGTCAGGTGGAGCAGCAGGTGGAGTCAGGAGGAGCAGCAGGTGGAGTCAGGTGGAGTCAGGTGGAGCAGCAGGTGGAGCAGCAGGTGAAGTCAGGTGGAGCAGCAGGTGGAGTCAGGTGGAGCAGCACGTAGAGCAGCAGGTGGAGCAGCAGGTGAAGTCAGGTGGAGCAGCAGGTGAAGTCAGATGGAGCAGCAGGTGGAGTCAAGTGGAGCAGCAGGTGGAGTCAGGTGGAGCAGAAGACGGAGTCATGTAGAGCCGCAGGTGGAGTCAGATGGAGCAGCAGGTGGAGCAGCAGGTGGAGTCAGGTGGAGCAGCAGGGGAAGTCAGTGGAGCAGCAGGTGAAGTCAGGTGGAGCAGCAGGTGGAGTCACGTGGAGCAGCAGGTGGAGTCAGGTGGAGCAGCAGGTGGAGTCAGGTGGAGCAGCAGGTGAAGTCAGGTGGAGCAGCAGGTGGAGTCAGGTGGAGCAGCAGGTGGAGTCAGGTGGAGTCAGGTGGAGCAGCAGGTGAAGTCAGGTGGAGCAGCAGGTGGAGTCAGGTGGAGCAGCACGTAGAGCAGCAGGTGGAGCAGCAGGTGAAGTCAGGTGGAGCAGCAGGTGAAATCAGATGGAGCAGCAGGTGGAGTCAAGTGGAGCAGCAGGTGGAGCAGAAGGTGGAGTCATGTAGAGCCGCAGGTGAAGTCAGATGGAGCAGCAGGTGGAGTCAGGTGGAGTCAGGTGGAGCAGCAGGGGAAGTCAGGTGGAGCAGCATGTAGAGTCAGGTGGTGCAACAGGTGGAGTCAGGTGGAGCAGCAGGTGAAGTCAGGTGGAGCAGCAGGTGGATTCAGGTGGAGCAGCAGGTGGAGCAGAAGGTGGAGTCAAGTAGAGCAGCAGGTGCAGTCAGGTGGAGCAGCAGGTGGAGCAGCAGGTGAAGTCAGATGGAGCAGCAGGTGGAGTCAGGTGGAGCAGCATGTGGAGTCAGGTGGAGCAGCAGGTGGAGCCGCAGGTGAAGTCAGATGGAGCAGCAGGTGGAGTCTGGTGGAGCAGCAGGTGAAGTCAGGCAGAGTCAGGTGGAGCAGCAGGTGAAGTCAGGTGGAGCAGCAGGTGAAGTCAGGTGGAGCAGCAGGTGGATTCAGGTGGAGCAGCAGGTGAAGTCAGGTGGAGCAGAAAGTGAAGTCAGGTGGAGCAGCAGGTGGAGTCAGGTGAAGCAGCAGGTGGAGTCAGGTGGAGCAGCAGGTGGAGTCAGGTGAAGCAGCAGGTGGAGTCAGGTGGAGCAGCAGGTGGAGTCAGGTGGAGCAGCAGGTGAAGTTTGAGGGCTTGATAAGCCACTCCCCCTCCACACTCGTTGGTTTTGAACAGCACTTAATGTGGCGTACCCTCCGTGTGAACGCGCAAACGGAGGGGTAGTGTGTAGGGGGCGGTTTGGGATTGGGCCTCAGTTACCCATGATGCTCTTTACCCATGATGCTCTTTTCCCATGATGCTTTGCTGCAGGTGTCAGTGGTTGAGAAGGCAGACAGCAGCAGCATCCTGCCGTGTCCCGTCTCCATCAGCACCAAGAACAAGACCAACTTCCTGTTCGCTAACCTCAAAGACAGAGACTTCCTGCTCCAGCGGATCTCCGACTTCCTGCAGCGGACCCCCGACAGCAGCGGGGGGGAAACCAGCCCCCTGATTGGGCCCCTGGTGGGTCCTGAATCCATCCTGTTTCTGAGGGGTCAGCTGACAGGAAGTAGATCTCTCACAGTGCTTCTGTTTCCTGTCCTCAGGGCTCCTCATCTGAGTCCGTCCTCAGGGGCCGACATTACCACCCTGACCTGCCGACAGCCAATCAGGGTCTCCTGAGGCTCTACCAGACCGGGGCCATTGAGGACCTTGGGCCCAAAGCCGTGAGTTCAAGTCCCTCAGGAAGACCCTTAGATCCTGAGGACCCTTAGATACTGACCCTTAGATACTGAGGATCCTTAGATACTGACCCTTAGATACTGAGGACCCTTAGATACTGACCTTTAGATACTGAGGACCCTTAGATACTGAGGACCCTTAGATACTGACCCTTAGATACTGAGGACACTTAGATACTGACCCTTAGATACTGAGGACCCTTAGATACTGAGGACCCTTAGATACTGACCCTTAGATACTGACATTAGATACTGAGGACCCTTAGATACTGACCCTTAGATACTGAGGACCCTTAGATACTGAGGACCCTTAGATACTTAATTATTACAGTGTAGGCGGGGCGATCGGCTGTTCGGCGACGCTGCGTAAAACTGCCGTGACGTCATCTTCAATGCGAACCACAAAACCAAAACATCAGCTGTTAGCTGTTAGCACTCAGAGCTCACAGCTCCTCATATCTGTTCAGAAACTAGACAAAAGTTAAACAAGTACAAACCACAGCCTGTCTGAGTCATGGCGAATACAGTCGCTGGTTTATTTATGTCTGTAGGCCGTTGTTGTGAGTGGACGGAGCATATACAACCTTAGCTTAGCCTGATCGATCCGATCTCCATTCAGAAAACACGCATTTTAAAAGGTGTCTCTCCTGCCGTCTGTCTGCAGACTCGTCAAAGCATTCATGGTTTGGTTACTAACCGGTATCAGTATGTTGTTACTAACCGGTATCAGTATGTTGTTACTAACCGGTATCAGTATGTTGTTACTAACCGGTATCAGTATGTTGTTACTAACCGGTATCAGTATGTTGTTACTAACCGGTATCAGTATGTTGTTACTAACCGGTATCAGTATGTTGTTACTAACCGGTATCAGTATGTTGTTACTAACCGGTATCAGTATGTTGTTACTAACCGGTATCAGTATGGTGTTACTAACCGGTATCAGTATGGTGTTACTAACCGGTATCAGTATGTTTTTACTAACCGGTATCAGTATGTTGTTACTAACCGGTATCAGTATGTTGTTACTAACGGTATCAGTATGTTGTTACTAACCGGTATCAGTATGGTGTTACTAACCGGTATCAGTATGTTGTTACTAACCGGTATCAGTATGTTGTTACTAACCGGTATCAGTATGTTGTTACTAACCGGTATCAGTATGTTGTTACTAACCGGTATCAGTATGGTGTTACTAACCGGTATCAGTATGTTGTTACTAACCGGTATCAGTATGTTGTTACTAACCGGTATCAGTATGTTGTTACTAACCGGTATCAGTATGTTGTTACTAACCGGTATCAGTATGTTGTTACTAACCGGTATCAGTATGTTGTTACTAACCGGTATCAGTATGTTGTTACTAACCGGTATCAGTATGTTGTTACTAACCGGTATCAGTATGTTGTTACTAACCGGTATCAGTATGTTGTTACTAACCGGTATCAGTATGGTGTTACTAACCGGTATCAGTATGTTGTTACTAACCGGTATCAGTATGTTTTTACTAACCGGTATCAGTATGTTGTTACTTCGGCATCATTTAGAAACGTGTATTACAATTAAATCACGGTCACATATGTTCATCTTGTTGTAGTTGCAGCCCCCTTGCCAGCGATTCTCTCTGACCAATCAGCAGTCGACAGTGTTTACGTCACTAGTTTACCATATTCAGCCCGGTTGTTGGCCCGGTAAGAACCTCGATTTTGGAGGGCCAGAAAAAAGGTGAAAAAGTAGTCCTGAGCCGGAACTACCCCTAGTGGAAAAGCAAAAAAGTGGGCTTGGTTTGGCCCGGCCCGCTTAAACCATGCTACGTGCTGCAGTGGAAAAGCGCCATTAGATACTGAGGACCCTTAGATACAGAGGAACATTAGACACTGAGGACCCTCAGATACTGAAGCTTAGATCCTGAGGACCCTTAGATACTGAGGAACCTTAGATACTGACCCTTAGATGCTGAGGACCCTTAGATACTGAGAACAGGACCCTCAGATACTGAGGACCCTCAGATACTGACCCTTAGATACTGAGGAACCTTAGATACTGACCCTTAGATGCTGAGGAACCTTAGATACTGACCCTCAGATGCTGAGGACCTTAGATACTGAGGACAGGACCCTCAGATACTGAGGACCCTCAGATACTGACCCTTAGATGCTGAGGAACCTTAGATACTGACCCTTAGATGCTGAGGAACCTTAGATACTGACCCTTAGATGCTGAGGACCCTTAGATACTGACCCTTAGATGCTGAGGACCCTTAGATACTGACCTTTAGATCCTGGGGACCCTTAGATACTGAGGAACCTTAGATACTGACCCTTAGATACTGACCCTTAGATACCCAGGACCTTTAGATACTGACCCTTAGATACTGAGGACCCTTAGATACTGACCCTTAGATACTGAGGACCCTTAGATACTCACCCTTAGATACTGAAGACCCTTAGATACTGACCCTTAGATACTGACCCTTAGATACTGACCCTTAGATACTGAGGACCTTTAGATACTGACCCTTAGATACTGAGGACCCTTAGATACTCACCCTTAGATACTGAGGACCCTTAGATACTGAGGACCTTTAGATACTGACCCTTAGATACTGAGGACCCTTAGATACTGACAGGGGCGGACTGGGACACAAATTCAGCCCGGGATGTTCAGACGCACCGGCCCAACACCGGCCCGCCGCCCACGCATGCGGGCCACCCTTGTAGCCTACAGATAAATTATACATCTACTATGCTCATATATACTGTTATGGCTAGATTCCCCAGAGTCAAGCCATAACATAAAAGAGATGGACAACAAGAGTAAGGTGCAAAATGAAACCTTCCTTTATTTAAGGTTTCTTAAAAATGTCCGTGTCATGTGTGAAGTGTGTCAAAGTGGATATGTAGGAGTCAGTAACGTGAATGTACAATTGGGATTAAGGACAAAGTACAGCAAATGGGTATAGTCAAAAATGGTTGCCTGTGCCTGGCTGTAAACAAAAAGAAGTGCCAATGCACATGCAGCTCAGATATTCAATCAATGCCATGTGGTCTAACCAACAAATGATTCTAATAGTCATTATGAGAGCACTTGTCCAGTATTAAATAACCAACTTCAAGGAATACAACAGGCACATACCCTCTCAGAAACCCCAAAACAAAGAGACTGTTCTACCTTACATCACCAGCAGGTGTCGCAGCAGCTCACTTGTCTCTGCGACCCTGTCAATCACTCCATCAGTGTCCAGAGCCATCAGAATCTCCTTCTCTGTGCACATGAGCATGAATGCCTCCATATGCTCCTGGGTCAGGGTGGTCCTCAGTCGATTCTTCACATATTTCAGTGTGGAGAAGGTCCTCTCACAGGCAACTTGACTGAATGACAGTGTTAGGAGGAACTTGTAGCCCAATCCAATGACATGATAGGCATCAGTCAGCAAGTTGTACTGTGACAAGACATGATGCACACAAATAGCACAGTTTTTGCAGTAGTTGCAACTGTTCTCTAGCTCCAGGTCTTCTTCTCTTCCATCCTCCCCTCCGGTTGTCCTGACATTGTATGCATCCAAATGGGGCATCTTAAGTCTTTCCCAACAGTTGGCTAGGCTTGACAGCTCAGCCTGCAGTCTTCCAGCAGTGGCTCTTTCATCATACTTCTGCAAGCATTCGCTCAGCTTTTGCAATGCTTCTGTTGGAAGGCCCATTTCCTTTATTTTAGGGAAATTCCGAGGATCAAGACATGCAAAGTCTGCGCAGAGTGGTCCATTTGCAGCATAGCGACTCTGAATGCTCTCTGTGACTGTGTCCAGAATTACATTGTGGACCTTGATCCTGTAGTCTGCCTCAGCGTCTGACACAGGCTCATCTTCAGCCAACTCACCTGGCATGGCCTTCTTTCTCCTGACCCGTTTCTCTGGGAGCACAGCTTGGACCACAACTTCACAGTCCTCCTTCTCCTGCAGCTTGGCATTGGCCCACTCCACAAATGCATCTGCTGCTCTTTTCACCTCATCAAAACCCCTGACACACTTGTTGAGGCTCTCTTGGGTCCCTATTATTAACCGATGGGCAGTCAGTAAGTCCATGCCGCTGGTTTGGAGATACTTGGAGAGGGGTGACGTGATTTCAAATATTCGGAGAAAGATCTGAGCGGTCAGTATTGTCTCGAACCTTAGGAGAGACTCTTTGTACCCCCTGGCTTTTGCTCTGACATGTGGCTTCATGGAGTCCTCTTCTTCAATCCTTGTTAATGTTGACACCAAGTCAATAAACAAGGCACGGTCAGGATTGCCAAAACACCCGAATATCTTGCTCAGAGCCTGATCCTTGGCCCACCACCTTGTCTCCCCGATTGGAGACAGCCGTCTGTGTCGTGTGTCTTCACTCACTTCCTTCCACATGTTCATACGCTTGTATGACTCTCTGATGAATACAGCAACATCATTCAGAAGTGAGAAGAGCGATGCACTGGCTATCACAACACCTGTGGTGTCTCCTAGCACAAGGTTCAGGACGTGTGCGTAGCACCAGATGTGCACTTGGTTGGGAGACTCTGCGGAGAGCAAGGTGGAGAACCCCTTGTATTGGCCCTGCATGTTTGCCGCTCCATCGGTTGAGTTTCCCACACAATTCCGAAGATCAATGTCCACCTTTGCCAGAGTTTTCTTCAGTAGCTCTACAAAATATTGTCCAGTTGATGACTCACAGTCAACCACAGCTATGAGCCTCTCGTGGACCACATCTGTCACATACCTGAGGATAACAGCACACTGGTCTGTAGATGTAACATCCTGTGTGGTGTCGATCTGCACAGAAAACATGCCTGCCTCCCTTACTTCCCTAGATATGGTTTCTTGGATTAAGTGGCTGATGACATTGATCACTTTGTTCACTGTAGTTTTTGAGAGCAGAGTGACAAAGGACCCTCTGCCTTTAGACCCAGTCTCATGCAGCTTCTTGCTTTTTTCAACACATTGGGTGACATGTTCCTGCAGGCAGACATCGTATTTGCTGAGCAGGATGATTAATTCCAAGAAGTTGCCATGGTCAGCAATTTTCTCCCATGTGTATGCTGCTTCAAATTGTTTGCCTCTAAAGCTTAGACCACGCTTTCCAATGACTCTGACTACTTCTATGACACGTTCCATGACTTGCCGTTTCTTTCTGACATGGTCTCTGTGTAGAGACATTTGTTTGCCACTGAGTAGGCTTGCTACGTCTGCTTTACTAGCCTTCATAAAATATGCCTCTGCACTTTCTCTGTGGACTTGGTTTTTCTCGTGCTCTTCTATTCTTTGATGTACATGCTTCCAAGATGTCATTCCTCCTTTGATGAATGAGCTGTCATTTGCAGATGGCTTTGCATACGCTAAACATACTGTACAGTAGAGTGAGTTGGATTTCTCACAATATGTAAGCCACTTTCTATTGATTCCATCTTTGTTGTTGTAGATATTTTTAACTGTTTGTTTTGGGGGTTGTTGAGGGTGGTATGCGAAAAATGTATTTATATCTTTAGCCTGAGGCCGGGCAAAGTAATCAAAGCTCACTTCATCAGTCTGCATCTCCCTGTCTTTTGGTTCTCTGTGCTGGACCCTGCAGCTGTCTCCCTTTCCTCAGGATGAACTGTACTTGACCTGCAGCTGTCTCACTTTCCTCAGGATGAACTGTACTTGACCCTGCAGCTGTCTCTTTCCTCAGGATGAACTGTACTTGACCCTGCAGCTGTCTCACTTTCCTCGTCTGACCCTGCAGCTGTCTCCCTTTCCTCAGGATGAACTGTACTTGACCCTGCAGCTGTCTCCCTTTCCTCAGGATGAACTGTACTTGACCCTGCAGCTGTCTCCCTTTCCTCAGGATGAACTGTACTTGACCCTGCAGCTGTCTCCCTTTCCTCAGGATGAACTGTGCTGGACCCTGCAGCTGTCTCCCTTTCCTCAGGATGAACTGTACTTGACCCTGCAGCTGTCTCCCTTTCCTCAGGATGAACTGTGCTGGACCCTGCAGCTGTCTCCCTTTCCTCAGGATGAACTGTACTTGACCCTGCAGCTGTCTCACTTTCCTCAGGATGAACTGTACTTGACCCTGCAGCTGTCTCACTTTCCTCAGGATGAACTGTACTTGACCCTGCAGCTGTCTCCCTTTCCTCAGGATGAATTGTACTTGACCCTGCAGCTGTCTCCCTTTCCTCAGGATGAATTGTACTTGACCCTGCAGCTGTCTCACTTTCCTCAGGGTCAACTGCATAAGAAGAACATCAGCAATCAATTAAATGACCAATATTATATCAATATCATGCACAGTAATGTCAATCACTAAAATGAATGCAATAGTGAATTGGCCACAAATCTGTGTCCTTATTATTTAATATTAAAATTATTGAATATTAATATTATTTAATATAATTATTTAAAATTATAATATTAATATTATATAATCTAACTTGGAATATCATGAACATATGACTCTATCCTAATGCATCTAACTTTATGCACAATATAATAGTCTGGCCAGCCCTGCAGCCCGTTCTAGGTTCTGATTGGCTCTCTAGGTTGGCATTCTAGCTTCTGACTGGCTGTCCAGGTTGTCAATCACAGCCGTGGGCATTTTATACTAGTCGTAACATTGCTAAACTTTTTTCATGACGGTTTTCTCAGTCAACTAATGCTATTGCTAACAGTAACATAAATGAACACAGCCCTGCACACTGCACCTGCTGTCATTATATGCCGGGTCTGTGGTTCATCATCTTCCTTCTCATTCTCCTCCTCATTACTGCGACTGGGAGCGGGAGCCCTTCTACTAAACAGCTCTGTGATTTTCGAAAATGTTCCAGCTTCTTCCTGTAGCAATTTTCGTTTTTTCATTCTGGCTTTTTCAGCTCCACCCTTTCTTTTTTTATTGTTCTCCATCTTGTCTTTCTCAATTTCGCTAGCTAACTTACTGATCATCAAACGAAGCTAGGGAGCTTGTCTGATGAGTGGAACTCAGACGCGGGCCTCGCCCTCTTTCCAATTGGAAGAGACGACTCATCTCTCCCGGCCCAGCCCCTTCAGTTCATCTATTAGCCTACTTTCAAAAACATAAGATTGAAAAGTTTGACAACCTATCAATAGCCCCGTTTACATGGAATGTTTTTCCGGTCGTATCCGATCACTAAATAAAGCGATCCACGTTCACTCGTATACATGAGCCAAGCATTAAGCTGATTACAATTTCACCGGTACCGAAGTGGGCCGATCGGAGTGGGGCAGTGGGCCGCGTCGAGTGGTCCGACCGGCCCACTTCGGTACCGGGCTACCGGCCCATCGGGATTCGTCCCGATGGGCCGGTAGCCCATGAAGATCCTTAGATACTGATCTAAAGATCCTGAGGACTCTTAAAAACTGACCCTTAGATCCTGAAGAAAGGACCCTTAGATAATGAGGACCCAACCTTGTGGCACATTTCCACCGCAGGACCTAGCACGGCTTAGTACGGTATAGTTAGGCCTTGGTAGGCCAGGCTCACTTTAAGCTGCGTTTCCATTACAGTTTAGGAACTATTTACAGCAGGATCACTCGCCGTCCACCGCGGAGAATAAACAGAAGGCCAACCATGGCAACCACGCTCCGGGGTCTTCTTCGCTGTTTTTGGTGTATTTTGTGGCGGCAGCAGCGCCACTTGTTGTTCTGTTGTTTTATGTTTTTATGTTTCATCTGGAACCTACTTGAGCAGGTCTCCCTTGAAAAAGAGATCAATGATCTCAATGGGATACACCTGGATAAATAAAGGTTTGAAATGAAAAAAGTACAGACCGGCATATGTACTACAGCGTTTCCAGCGGGTCGAGGTCTCGTGTGAACGGACACGTTAATTGAGCCGAATGCGTGTGAACGGAAGACTTTTTGAAAACGAATTCGGTGCGTAAACGCAAACGTACCCGTTTCGTCCTCGTGTAAATGGGGCCTGAGTCATGGGGAATACAGTCGCTGGTTTATTTATGTCTGTAGGCCGTTGTTGTGAGTGGACGGAGCAGATACAACGTTAGCTTAGCCTGATCGATCCGATCTCCATTCAGAAAACACGCATTTTAAAAGGTGCCTCTCCTGCCGTCTGTCTGCAGACTCGTCAAAGCATTCATGGTTTGGTTACTAACGGTATCAGTATGTTGTTACTAACCGGTATCAGTATGTTGTTACTAACCGGTATCAGTATGTTGTTACTAACCGGTATCAGTATGGTGTTACTAACCGGTATCAGTATGTTGTACTAACCGGTATCAGTATGGTGTTACTAACCGGTATCAGTATGTTGTTACTAACCGGTATCAGTATGGTGTTACTAACCGGTATCAGTATGGTGTTACTAACCGGTATCAGTATGGTGTTACTAACGGTATCAGTATGGGTTACTAACCGGTATCAGTATGTTGTTACTAACCGGTATCAGTAGTTGTTACTAACCGGTATCAGTATGGTGTTACTAACCGGTATCAGTATGTTGTTACTAACCGGTATCAGTATGTTGTTACTAACCGGTATCAGTATGGTGTTACTAACCGGTATCAGTATGGTGTTACTAACCGGTATCAGTATGTTGTTACTAACCGGTATCAGTATGTTGTTACTAACCGGTATCAGTATGTTGTTACTTCGGCATCATTTAGAAACGTGTATTACAATTAGATCACGGTCACATATGTTCATCTTGTTGTAGTTGCAGCCCCTTGCCAGCGATTCTCTCTGACCAATCAGCAGTCGACAGTGTTTACGTCACTAGTTTACCATATTCAGCCCGGTTGTTGGCCCGGTAAGAACCTCGATTTTGGAGGGCCAGAAAAAAGGTGAAAAAGTAGTCCTGAGCCGGAACTACCCCTAGTGGAAAAGCATAAAAAAGTGGGCTTGGTTTGGCCCGGCCCGCTTAAACCATGCTACGTGCTGCAGTGGAAAAGCGCCATTAGATACTGAGGACCCTTAGATACAGAGGAACATTAGACACTGAGGACCCTCAGATACTGAAGCTTAGATCCTGAGGACCCTTAGATACTGAGGACCCTCAGATACTGACCCTCAGATACTGAGGACAGGACCCTCAGATACTGACCCTCAGATACTGAGGACCCTTAGATAGTGAGGACCCTCAGATACTGACCGTCAGATACTGAGGACCCTAATTACCCTCCCCCCCCCCCCCCCCAGATGAAGGAGAGGATGAAGGAGGAGGCTTGGAACATCCACTTCTCAGAGTTCGGTCGAGGAGTCTGCATGTACCGGACCTCCAGAACCAGAGAGCTGGTCCTGAACGGGATCCCAGAGAACCTGAGGGGGGAGCTGTGGATGCTGTTCTCTGGTGAGGGTTCACTCATTCACTCATTATTCATCATTCGTTCACTCATTCATTCACTCATTATTCATTCACTCGTTCACTCATTCATTCACTCATTATTCCACTCGTTCACCCACTCATTCATTCACTCATTATCATTCATTCGTTCACTCATTCATTCACTCATTATTCATTCATTCGTTCACTCATTCCTTCACTCATTATTCATTCACTCGTTCATCATTCATTCACTCGTTCACTCATTCATTCACTCATTATTCATTCACTCGTTCACCCACTCATTCATTCACTCATTATTCATTCATTCGTTCACTCATCCATTCATTCACTCATTATTCATTATTCATCACGTTCACTCATTCATTAATTCACTCATTCATTCACTCATTCATTCATTCACGCATCACTCATTAATTCACACACTAATTCATTCATCACTCATTCATTCATTCACTCATTCACTCATTAATTCATCATTATTCATTCACTCATTCATTCACTCATTCATTCATCATGTAAGAGAATAGCTGTGGATGCTGTTTTCAGTGTTCACTCATTCATGCATTCACTCACTCATTCATTCACTCATTCACTCACTCATTCATTCCCTCAAACACTCATTCACTATTTCATTCACTCATCACTCATTCATTCATCATGTAAGAGGATGGCTGTGGTACTAATACTACACACAGTGCCATCCAGGTACTAATGCTAATCAAGAGTCCTGACCAGGTACTAATACTACACACAGTGCTACATCCAGGTATAATACTACACACAGTGCTACATCCAGGTACTAATACTACACACAGTGCTACATCCAGGTCTAATACTACACACAGTGCTACTCCAGGTACTAATACTACACACAGTGCTACATCCAGGTACTAATACTACACACAGTGCTACATCCAGGTACTAATACTACATACAGTGCTACATCCAGGTACTAATACTACACACAGTGCTACATCCAGGTACTAATACTACACACAGTGCTACATCCAGGTACTAATACTACACACAGTACTACATCCAGGTACTAATACTACATACAGTACTACATCCAGGGTACTAATGCTACATCAAGAGTCCTGACCAGGTACTAATACTACACACAGTGTTATCCAGTTCTTCATCAGTGTTATCCAGTTCTTCATCAGTGTTATACAGTTCTTCATCACTGTATCCAGTTCTTCATCAGTGTTATCCAGTCTTCATCACTGTTATCCAGTTCTTCATCACTGTTATCAGCTCTTCATCACTGTTATCCAGTTCTTCATCACTGTTATCCAGTCTTCATCACTGTTATCCAGTTCTTCATCACTGTTATCCAGTTCTTCATCAGTGTTATCCAGTTCTTCATCACTGTTATCCAGTTCTTCATCACTGTTATCCAGTTCTTCATCAGTGTTATCCAGTTCTTCATCACTGTTATCCAGTTCTTCATCAGTGTTATCTAGTTCTTCATCAGTGTTATCCAGTTCTTCATCACTGTTATCCAGTTCTTCATCACTGTTATCCAGTTCTTCATCACTGTTATCCAGTTCTTCATCACTGTTATCCAGTTCTTCATCACTGTTATCCAGTTCTTCATCACTGTTATCCAGTTCTTCATCAGTGTATCCAGTTCTTCATCACTGTTATCCAGTTCTTCATCACTGTTATCCAGTTCTTCATCACTGTTATCCAGTTCTTCATCACTGTTATCCAGTTCTTCATCACTGTTA
The DNA here is from genome assembly GCA_011823955.1 of Dissostichus mawsoni. Lineage (NCBI taxonomy): Eukaryota > Metazoa > Chordata > Actinopteri > Perciformes > Nototheniidae > Dissostichus > Dissostichus mawsoni. The sequence goes on from JAAKFY010000046.1 coordinate 271,927, forward strand.
TCCAGTTCTTCATCACTGTTATCCAGTTCTTCATCACTGTTATCCAGTCTCATCACTGTTATCCAGTTCTCATCACTTTATCCAGTTCTTCATCAGTGTTATCCAGTTCTTCATCACTGTTATCCAGTTCTTCATCAGTGTTATCCAGTTCTTCATCACTGTTATCCAGTTCTTCATCACTGTTATCCAGTTCTTCATCACTGTTATCCAGTTCTTCATCAGTGTTATCCAGTTCTTCATCAGTGTTATCCAGTTCTTCATCACTGTTATCCAGTTCTTCATCACTGTTATCCAGTTCTTCATCAGTGTTATCCAGTTCTTCATCACTGTTATCCAGTTCTTCATCAGTGTTATCGAGTTCTTCATCACTGTTATCCAGTTCTTCATCACTGTTATCCAGTTCTTCATCACTGTTATCCAGTTCTTCATCAGTGTTATCCAGTTCTCATCACTGTTATCCAGTTCTTCATCACTGTTATCCAGTTCTTCATCACTGTTATCCAGTTCTTCATCAGTGTTATCCAGTTCTTCATCACTGTTATCCAGTTCTTCATCACTGTTATCCAGTTCTTCATCAGTGTTATCCAGTTCTTCATCACTGTTATCCAGTTCTTCATCACTGTTATCCAGTTCTTCATCACTGTTATCCATTCTTCATCACTGTTATCCAGTTCAATTAAGAGGATAGCTGTGGATATTGTTCTCAGTGTTCACTCATTCACTCCTCACCCTTTCACAGGAGCTCAGAATGAGATGGCGTCCCACCCCGGTTACTATGGCGACCTGGTGGAGGCGGCGATGGGGGTTGGCTCTGTGGTTTCCGTGGTGACGGAGGAGATCGAGAGGGACCTTCATCGATCGATGCCCGAACACCGAGCCTTCCAGAACCAGACGGGCATCTCCGCGCTGCGCCGCGTCCTGACGCGTACGCCCACCGAAACCCAGGCATCGGGTACTGCCAGGTACTAATACTACATAAAGTACTGCATCCAGGTACTAATACTACATACAGTACTACATCCAGGTACTAATACTACATACAGTACTACATCCAGGTACTAATATACATACAGTACTACATCCAGGTACTAATACTACATACAGTACTACATCCAGGTACTAATACTACATACAGTACTACATCCAGGTACTAATACTACATACAGTACTACATCCAGGTACTAATACTACATACAGTACTGCATCCAGGTACTAATACTACATACAGTACTACATCCAGGTACTAATACTACATACAGTACTACATCCAGGTACTAATACTACATACAGTACTACATCCAGGTACAATATACATACAGGTACTAATACTACATACAGTACTACATCAGGTACTAATACTACATACAGTACTACATCCAGGTACTAATACTACATACAGTACTACATCCAGGTAATATATACATACAGGTACTAATACTACATACAGTACTACATCCAGGTACTAATATACATACAGTACTAATACTACATACAGTACTACATCCAGGTACTAATACTAATACAGTACTACATCCAGGTACTAATACTACATAAAGTACTGCATCCAGGTACTAATACTACATACAGTACTACATTCCAGGTACTAATACTACATGCAGTACTACATCCAGGTACTAATACTACATACAGTACTACATACAGGTACTAATACTACATACAGTACTACATCCAGGTACTAATACTACATACGGTACAATCCAGGTACTAATACTACATACAGTACTACATCCAGGTACTAATACTACATGCAGTACTACATCCAGGTACAATAACTACATACAGTACTACATACAGGTACTAATACTACATACAGTACTACATCCAGGTACTAATACTACTCACAGTACTACATACAGGTACTAATACTACATACAGTACTACATCCAGGTACTAATACTACTCACAGTACTACATACAGGTACTAATACTACATACGGTACCTCATCCAGGTACTAATACTACATACAGTACTACATCCAGGTACTAATACTACATACAGTACACATCCAGGTACTAATACTACATACAGTACTACATCCAGGTACTAATACTACATACAGTACTACATCAGGTACTAATACTACATACAGTACTACATCCAGTACTAATACTACATACAGTACTACATCCAGGTACTAATACTACATACAGTACTACATACAGGTACTAATACTACATACAGTACTACATCCAGGTACTAATACTACATACAGTACTACATCCAGGTACTAATACTACATACAGTACTACATCCAGGTACTAATACTACATACAGTACTACATCCAGGTACTAATACTACATACAGTACTACATCCAGGTACTAATACTACATACAGTACTACATCCAGGTACTAATACTACATACAGTACTACATACAGGTACTAATACTACATACAGTACTACATCCAGGTACTAATACTACATACAGTACTACATCCAGGTACTAATACTACATACAGTACTACATCCAGGTACTAATACTACATACAGTACTGCATCCAGGTACTAATACTACATACAGTACTACATCCAGGTACTAATATACAATACAGGTACTAATACTACATACAGTACTACATCCAGGTACTAATACTACATACAGTACTACATCCAGGTACTAATATACATACAGGTACTAATACTACATACAGTACTACATCCAGGTACTAATACTACATACAGTACTACATCCAGGTACTAATACTACATACAGTACTACATCCAGGTACTAATATACATAAGGTACTAATACTACATACAGTACTACATCCAGGTACTAATACTACATACAGTACTACATCCAGGTACTAATATACATACAGTACTACATCCAGGTACTAATATACATACAGGTACTAATACTACATACAGTACTACATCCAGGTACTAATACTACACACAGTACTACATCCAGGTACTAATATACATACAGTACTACATCCAGGTACTAATACTAATACAGTACTACATCCATGTACTATACTACATACAGTACTACTGCCAGGTACTAGTTACATACAGTACTACATCCAGGTACTAATACTACATAAAGTACTGCATCCAGGTACTAATACTACATACAGTACTGCATCAGGTACTAATACTACATACAGTACTACACCAGTACTACATATACATACAGGTACTAATACTACATACAGTACTACATCCAGGTACTAATACTACATACAGTACTACATCCAGGTACTAATACTACATACAGTACTACATCCAGGTACTATATACATACAGGTACTAATACTAATACAGTACTACATCCAGGTACTAATACTACATACAGTACTACATCCAGGTACTAATATACATACAGTACTAATACTACATACAGTACTACATCCAGGTACTAATACTACATACAGTACTACATCCAGGTACTAATACTACACACAGTACTACATCCAGGTACTAATATACATACAGTACTACATCCAGGTACTAATACTACATACAGTACTACATCCAGGTACTAATACTACATACAGTACTACTGCCAGGTACTAATACTACACACAGTACTACATCCAGGTACTAATACTACATACAGTACTACATCCATGTACTAATACTACATACAGTACTACATCCAGGTACTAATACTACACACAGTACTACATCCAGGTACTAATACTACATACAGTACTACATCCAGGTACTAATACTACACACAGTACTACATACAGGTACTAATACTACATACAGTACTACATCCAGGTACTAATACTACATACAGTACTACATACAGGTACTAATACTACATACAGTACTACATCCATGTACTAATACTACATACAGTACTACATCCAGGTACTAATATACATCCAGGTACTAATACTACATACAGTACTACATCCATGTACTAATACTACATACAGTACTACTACCAGGTACTAGTACTACATACAGTACTACATCCAGGTACTAATACTACATACAGTACTAAAGTACAGGTACTAATATACATACAGGTACTAATACTACATACAGTACTACATCCAGGTACTAATACTACATACAGTACTACATCCAGGTACTATATACATACAGGTACTAATACTACATACAGTACTACATCCAGGTACTAATACTACATACAGTACTACATCCAGGTACTAATACTACATAAAGTACTGCATCCAGGTACTAATACTACATACAGTACTACATCCAGGTACTAATATACATACAGGTACTAATACTACATACAGTACTACATCCAGGTACTATACTACATACAGTACTACATCCAGGTACTAATACTACATACAGTACTACATCCAGGTACTAATACTACATACAGTACTACATCCAGGTACTAATATACATACAGGTACTAATACTACATACAGTACTACATCCAGGTACTAATACTACATACAGTACTACATCCAGGTACTAATATACATACAGGTACTAATACTACATACAGTACTACATCCAGGTACTAATACTACATACAGTACTACATCAGGTACTATATACATACAGGTACTAATACTACATACAGTACTACATCCAGGTACTAATACTACATACAGTACTACATCCAGGTACTAATACTACATACAGTACTACATCCAGGTACTAATACTACATAAAGTACTGCATCCAGGTACAATACTACATACAGTACTACATCCAGGTACTAATACTACATGCAGTACTACATCCAGGTACTAATACTACATACAGTACTACATACAGGTACTAATACTACATACAGTACTACATCCAGGTACTAATACTACATACGGTACCTCATCCAGGTACTAATACTACATACAGTACTACATCCAGGTACTAATACTACATGCAGTACTACATCCAGGTACTAATACTACATACAGTACTACATACAGGTACTAATACTACATACAGTACTACATCCAGGTACTAATACTACTCACAGTACTACATACAGGTACTAATACTACATACAGTACTACATCCAGGTACTAATACTACTCACAGTACTACATACAGGTACTAATACTACATACAGTACTACATCCAGGTACTAATACTACATACAGTACTACATCCAGGTACTAATACTACATACGGTACTACATACAGGTACTAATACTACATACGGTACCTCATCCAGGTACTAATACTACATACGGTACCTCATCCAGGTACTAATACTACATACAGTACTACATCCAGGTACTAATACTACATACAGTACTACATCCAGGTACTAATACTACATACAGTACTACATCCAGGTACTAATACTACATACAGTACTACATACAGGTACTAATACTACATACAGTACTACATCCAGGTACTAATACTACATACAGTACTACATCCAGGTACTAATACTACATACAGTACTACATCCAGGTACTAATACTACATACAGTACTACATCCAGGTACTAATACTACATACAGTACTACATACAGGTACTAATACTACATACAGTACTACATCCAGGTACTACTACATACAGTACTACATCCAGGTACTAATACTACTACAGTACTACATCCAGGTACTAAACTACATACAGTACTACATCCAGGTACTAATACTACATACAGTACTACATACAGGTACTAATACTACATACAGTACTACATCCAGGTACTAATATACTACATACAGTACTACATACAGGTACTAATACTACATACAGTACTACATCCAGGTACTAATACTACATACAGTACTACATACAGGTACAATACTACATACAGTACTACATACAGGTACTAATACTACATACAGTACTACATCCAGGTATATACTACATACAGTACTACATCCAGGTACTAATACTACACAGTACTACATACAGGTACTAATACTTCATCAGTGTTATCCAGTTCTTCATCAGTGTTATCCAGTTCTTCATCACTGTTATCCAGTTCTTCATCACTGTTATCCAGTTCTTCATCACTGTTATCCAGTTCTTCATCACTGTTATCCAGTTCTTCATCAGTGTTATCCAGTTCTTCATCAGTGTTATCCAGTTCTTCATCACTGTTATCCAGTTCTTCATCAGTGTTATCCAGTTCTTCATCACTGTTATCCAGTTCTTCATCACTGTTATCCAGTTCTTCATCACTGTTATCCAGTTCTTCATCACTGTTATCCAGTTCTTCATCAGTGTTATCCAGTTCTTCATCAGTGTTATCCAGTTCTTCATCACTGTTATCCAGTTCTTCATCACTGTTATCCAGTTCTTCATCACTGTTATCCAGTTCTTCATCACTGTTATCCAGTTCTCATCACTGTTATCCAGTTCTTCATCACTGTTATCCAGTTCTTCATCACTGTTATCCAGTTCTTCATCACTGTTATCCAGTTCTTCATCACTGTTATCCAGTTCTTCATCACTGTTGTTGTCCTCAGGCGATGAACATCGTCACCTCGGTGCTGCTGCTCTTCTCTCCAGAGGAGCAGGCTTTCTGGCTGCTGGTGGCTCTGTGTGAGCGCATGCTGCCAGATTACTACAACACAAGAGTTACAGGTACATATATATATAATTATATACACTCACCAGCCTCTTGATCAGGTACACCTTGCTGGTTGGACCCCCCACAGACTGAAGGAGCTGCATCAGACATGTTAGCATCACACAGCTGCTGCAGATCTGTAGCTCAGAGAAGCTCCTCTGCAGACCTCCAACCAGGGGTTATTGACTGTTGCCTTTCTATTATATATATATATATATATATATATATATATATATATATATATAATAAGATGTATGTGATGTGTTCAGGGGCCCTGGTGGATCAGGGGGTGTTCGAGGAGCTGACCAGAGCCTTCCTGCCCCCCCTGTATGAACACATGAGGGATCTGGGGGTGATCTCCACCATCAGCCTCTCCTGGTTCCTCACCCTCTTCCTGTCTGTGATGCCCTTTGACAGCGCCGTGCTGCTGGTGGACTGCTTCTTCTACGAGGGCATCAAGGTCACCTTCCAGGTACAGAGCATCATGGGAGCTGTAGTCCTCAAAGAGCAGAGCATCATCGGAGCTGTAGTCCTCAGAGAGCTGTAGTCCTCAAAGAGCAGAGCATCATGGGAGCTGTAGTCCTCAGAGAGCTGTAGTCCTCAAAGAGCAGAGCATCATGGGAGCTGTAGTCCTCAGAGAGCTGTAGTCCTCAAAGAGCAGAGCATCATGGGAGCTGTAGTCCTCAGAGAGCTGTAGTCCTCAAAGAGCAGAGCATCATGGGAGCTGTAGTCCTCAGAGAGCTGTGGGTTGCAGTCGAATAGTCCAAAAATCAGCTCCTAACGTCTATCCCTTGACCTCTGTGTGAAAGGTCACGGGGTTAAGGGATAGCGGATAGGAGAATTCAAAAGGACTTTAGAGAATCCGACTGCACTTTCATATCCGACGTGTTTATGACGTCATGAATGTGCGTCTGCTGCTGTGGGGAAACTATGGAAACTACAGTTCTCTATACAGCGGACTACAACATGGATGCAGAATAAGAACGAGGGACTTCTGTAAACTCATCTAGAGACTCTGCTCCGTGCTCTGTTGCTTTAGGCTTTATGAACGTGGAGGACAGAGAAACAGATTCTTCAGGACCAAAGCTGGGATCTGAATAAAAAGGAAAGTGAAACTTATGCTCGTCTCCCTCTCCCTCCGGTCCACATTAATACAGATGATCCCAATACGTATGATTGGATGAAAAGATCTTAAAATCAATACAGATGTATTGATTATAACCGTTAGTCCTTAACATCTATCACTGTGTGTATCACCATTCAGACATCTTTTAAAGGTTGAACAAACCCCACACAGCTCAGTAAAGACTGAGAGACTTTATTTGATCCTTTCAGTAAAAACTAACGTTCATATTTCTCTTTTTGATTCTAATACTGATGAACGTTCAAAACAAAGCACTTTGGCAGCTTACCACATACGTTTTAAAAAGCTCAATAAGCACCGTAACTTTCCTGATATCATTTCTCCGTCATAATCGGTTGTTTCCTGTGAACCGACGGCCGAATGTTGTGTGACGGCAAATGCTGCAGCTGCAAGGCATTGTGGGTCAGCACTTTCTCCTCTCCTTTCGTAAAGGGAGGTCCAGTGTTTCCTAAGCTAAAGGAGGTGATAAAGGGAGGTCCAGTGTTTCCTAAAGGAGGTTATAAAGGGAGGTCCAGTGTTTCCTAAAGGAGGTGATAAAGGGAGGTCCAGTGTTTCCTAAAGGAGGTGATAAAGGGAGGTCCAGTGTTTCCTAAAGGAGGTTATAAAGGGAGGTCCAGTGTTTCCTAAAGGAGGTTATAAAGGGAGGTCCAGTGTTTCCTAAAGGAGGTGATAAAGGGGGTCCAGTGTTTCCTAAAGGAGGTGATAAAGGGAGGTCCAGTGTTTCCTAAAGGAGGTTATAAAGGGAGGTCCAGTGTTTCCTAAAGGAGGTTATAAAGGGAGGTCCAGTGTTTCCTAAGGAGGTGATAAAGGGAGGTCCAGTGTTTCCTAAAGGAGGTTATAAAGGGAGGTCCAGTGTTTCCTAAAGGAGGTTATAAAGGGAGGTCCAGTGTTTCCTAAAGGAGGTTATAAAGGGAGGTCCAGTGTTTCCTAAAGGAGGTTATAAAGGAAGGTCCAGTGTTTCCTAAAGGAGGTTATAAAGGGAGGTCCAGTGTTTCCTAAAGGAGGTTATAAAGGAAGGTCCAATGTTTCCTAAAGGAGGTTATAAAGGGAGGTCCAGTGTTTCCTAAAGGAGGTTATAAAGGAAGGTCCAGTGTTTCCTAAAGGAGGTTATAAAGGGAGGTCCAGTGTTTCCTAAAGGAGGTTAAAAGGAAGGTCCAATGTTTCCTAAAGGAGGTTATAAAGGGAGGTCCAGTGTTTCCTAAAGGAGGTTATAAAGGAAGGTCCAATGTTTCCTAAGGAGGTTATAAAGGGAGGTCCAGTGTTTCCTAAAGGAGGTGATAAAGGAAGTTGAAACCTCCTTTCCTATCATCTAGAGCACATGTCAACTCAAGGCCCGGGGGCCAAATCAGGCCCTTGGTGGATTTAATTTCGGCCCGCAGATAATTTCTAATTCCTATTAGATCTGGCCCGCCGCGTATATTGCACGCACACCTTCACTCCATCCTGAGGGTCTCCTCGCTCAGAGCCTGACCCAAACATTGATGAACTTGCCTCCAAGATGAGATGCCAAGTATCTGAGCTAGCATCAGAGCAGCAACCTGAGTTTAATGGATGTTTCCTTCTGCACTTTCTCTCTCACGACAGCAGGGCATGTTTGGTTTTCTCTTTGAGGGAAATCGTTTTCTTGAAGCTGTTGTTGGCCTGTGGAGAAATGTAATCATAAGAAATGACTCTGAAAAGCTGCAGATAGAGCCATACGAAATGAATGCAACTGATTATTTAATGTTTAATCTTGTTTTTATATGCAATAATTGAAGCTTTGTTAGTTCCAGGTTTAATTTGTGCAATAAGTTCATTCCAATACGTTTTGCAATAAACATTGAACCAGTCCGGCCCTCGACTAGTACCCATTTTTAATTTTGGCCCACTGTGTATTTGAGTTTGACCCCCCTGACCTAGAGAATTTGAACGGCACTTATCATGGCTGCCACTGAGGTACTTCCGGGTCATTTCACTCCGTTAGGAAGGTTCCTAAGCTAAATGGACTATTCGACTTCAGCCCTGTAGTCCTCAAAGAGCAGAGCATCATGGGAGCTGTAGTCCTCAGAGAGCTGTAGTCCTCAAGAGCAGAGCATCATGGGAGCTGTAGTCCTCAGAGAGCTGTAGTCCTCAGAGAGCTGTAGTCCTCAGAGAGCTGTAGTCCTCAAAGAGCAGAGCATCATGGGAGCTGTAGTCCTCAGAGAGCTGTAGTCCTCAGAGAGCTGTAGTCCTCAAAAGAGCAGAGCATCATGGGAGCTGTAGTCCTCAGAGAGCTGTAGTCCTCTGAGAGCTGTAGTCCTCAGAGAGCAGAGCATCATGGGAGCTGTAGTCCTCTGAGAGCTGTAGTCCTCTGAGAGCTGTAGTCCTCAGAGAGCAGAGCATCATGGGAGCTGTAGTCCTCAGAGAGCTGTAGTCCTCAGAGCAGAGCATCATGGGAGCTGTAGTCCTCAGAGAGCTGTAGTCCTCAAAGAGCAGAGCATCATGGAGCTGTAGTCCTCAGAGAGCTGTAGTCCTCAAAGAGCAGAACATAATGGGAGCTGTAGTCCTCAGAGAGCTGTAGTCCTCAGAAAGCAGGGCATCATGGGAGCTGTAGTCCCTGAGTTTTGCAGCTGCTGACATATGTCCCTCTTCCTGCAGGTGGCGCTGGCGGTGCTGCACGACAACATGGAGGCTCTGCTGTCCTGCAGCGACGAGGGGGAGGCCATGACCGTCCTGGGGAGGTGAGGGGAGATCACTGGGGGGGGGGGAGGGGGCTGTTAACACTCATTAGGCTCGTTTGAGATGAGCGAGAACCGACGCAGACCTGCGCAATTGCGTCCGCCGTCTTGCTCGTGCGTTGCATGATGGTTAGTCATTTTGTCCGACTTGCTCTGG
>JAAKFY010000046.1:287437-302437 GCA_011823955.1 Dissostichus mawsoni
CTCACACTGTGTGTGTGTGTGGTGTGTGTGTGTGTGGTGTGTGTGTTGTGTGTGTTGTGTGTGTGTGTGTGTGTGTGTGTGTGTGTGTGTGTGTGTGTTGTGTGTGTGTGTGTGTGTGTGTGTTGTGTGTGTGTGTGTGTGTGTGTGTTGTGTGGTGTGTGTGTGGTGTGTGTGTGGTGCAGTGAGAGCGATGATGACGGAGTCTGCGTTCAGCATTGAGGAGCTGGAGGAGCTGTACTGTCTCTTTAAGGTAAACTGACACCTCTAAGCACACTAAATAATAAACAGCTGTTATTGGGGCTCCAGATGTTAGTGTTATTGCTCAGGATGTTAGTGTTATTGCTCCAGATGTGACTGTACTTCCTGTGCAGGCGCAGCACATGGCCAGCTGTTATTGGGGCTCCAGCAGCGGGGCCTCTCAGCGGTTCGACCCCTCCCTCCCGTACCTGGAGCAGTACAGCATCGACCCACTGCAGTTCTGCCAGCTGTTCCTCGCCTCGGCCCCTGGGCCTGCGGGGCCGCACCCCCACCCTCTCTGCTCGCCTCTTCAGGGTCCTGGACCAGAACCAGGACGGGCTGCTCAACTTCAAGGAGTTCATCACCGGATTCAGTGAGACTAACACTATACATGCAGTATATACAACATACACTATATACACTATACACTTATACACCATACACTATATACACTATGACACTATAACACTATATACACTATACACCATACACTATAACACTATAACACTATATACACTATACACCATACACTATATACTATATACACTATATACACCATACACTATATACACTATACATGCAGTATATACAACATACACTATGTACACTATACACTTATATACCATACACTATATACACTATATACACTATAACACTATATACACTATATACACTATACACTATATACACTATACACTATATACACTATATACACTATACACTATATACACTATACACCATACACTATATACTATATACACTATAGACCTATACACTTATACACCATACACTATTACACTATACTATATACACCTACACTATATACACTATAACACTATATAACACCGTACACTATATACTCTATACACTATATACACTATACACTTATACACCATACACTATATACACTATATACACTATATACACTATATACACTATACACCATACACCATATACTATATACACTATTACACTATACACTATACATTATATACACTATATCACCATACACTATATACACTATATACACTATAACACTATATACACTATACACTATATACACTATACACCATACACTATATACTATATACACTATACACTATATACACTATACATGCAGTATAACAACATACACTATTTACACTATACACTTATACACCATACACTATATACACTATTTACACTATACACTATATACATCATACACACTATACACCATACCTATATACTATGTACACTATATACACTATACACTATACACTATTTACACTATATACACCATACATATGTACACTATATACACCATACACGATATACACTATATACACATACACTATATACACCATACGCTATATACACCATACACTATATACACCATACACTATATACACCATACGCTATATACACCATACACTATATACACCATACACTATATACACCACACACTATTTACACTATATACACCATACACTATATACACTATATACACTATATACACCACACACTATATACACTATATACACATACACTATGTACACTATATACACCATACGCTATATACACCATACGCTATATACACCATACACTATATACACTATATACACATACACTATATACTATATACACTATACACTATATACAAATACACTATATACACTATACACCATATACACTATTACACTATATACACCATACGCTATATACACTATTTACACTATTACACTATACACTATATACCCATACACTATATACACCATATACACTATACACTATATACTATATACACCATATACACCATACGCTATATACACTATATACACTATAACACTATACACTATATACACTATACACTATATACACCATATACACTATACACTATATACACCATACACTATATACACCATATACACTATACACTATACACTATATACACCCTATACACCATACGCTATATACACCATACGCTATATACACTATATACACCATACACCATACACACTATATACACCATACACTATATACTATATACACCATACACCTACACTATATACACCATACACTATATACACTATATACACCATACGCTATATACACCATACACTATACACACCATACACTATATACACCATACACTATATACACCATACACTATACACACGATACACTATATACACCATACACTATATACACCATACACTATACACTATATACACCATACACTATACACACCATACACTATATACACCATACACTATATACACCATACGCTATATACACCATACACTATACACACCATACACTATATACACCATACACTATATACACCATACACTATACACACCATACACTATATACACCATACACTATACCACTATATACACCATACACTATATACACCATATACACTATACACTACACTATATACACCATATACACCATACGCTATATACACCATACGCTATATACACTATATACACAATACACCATACACACTATATACACCATACACTATATACTATATACACCATACACCATACACTATATACACCATACACTATATACACTATATACACCATACGCTATATACACCATACACTATACACACCATACACTATATACACCATACACTATATACACCATACACTATACACACCATACACTATATACACCATACACTATATACACCATACACCATACACTATACACCATACACTATATACCCATACACTATACACTATATACACCATACACTATATACCCATATACACTATACACTATACACTATATACACCATATACACCATACGCTATATACACCATACGCTATATACACTATATACACAATACACCATACACACTATAACACCATACACTATATACTATATACACCATACACCATACACTATATACACCATACACTTATACACTATATACACCATACGCTATATACACCATACACTATACACCATACACTATATACCCATACACTATATACACCATACACTATACACACCATACACTATATACACCATACACTATACACCATACACCATACACTATATACACCATACACTATATACACACACACACACATATATACACATACACTATACACACCATACACTATATACACCATACACTATATACACCACACACTATACACTATATACACCATACACTATGTACACTATATACACCATCACTATATACACCATACACTATATACACCATACACTATATACACTATACACTATATACACCATACACTATATACACCATACACTATATACACTATACCTATACACTATACACCATACACTATATACACCATACACTATATACACCATACACTATATACACCATACACTATATACACCAACACTATACACTATATACACCATACACTATATACCCATACACTATATACACCTACACTATACACTATATACACCATACACCATATACACCATACACTATATACACCATACACTATATACACCATACACTATATACACCACACACTATACACTATATACACCATACACTATATACACCTACACTATACACCATACACTATATACACCACACACTATACACTATATACACACATACACTATATACACCATACACTATATACACCATACACCATATACACCATACACTATATACACCATACACCATAACTATATACACCATACACTATATACACCATACACCATACACTATATACACCATACACCATATACACCATACACTATACACTATATACACCATACACTATACACCCATACACTATATACACCATACACTATATACACCATACACCATACACTATATACACCATACACTATACACTATATACACCATACACTATATACACCATACACTATATACACCATACACTAATACACTATATACACCATACACCATACACCATACACCATACACTATATACACCATACACTATACACCATACACCCTATATACACCATACACTATATACACCATACCCTATATACACCACCATACACCATAACCCACACCATACACCATACACTATATACACATACACTATATACACCATACACTATATACACCATACACTATATACACCATACCCTATATACACCATACACCATACACCATACCCATACACCATACACTATATACACCATACACGATATACACCATACCCTATATACACCATACACCATACACTATATACACCATACACTATATACACCATACCCTATATACACCATACACTATACACTATTTACACCATACACCATACACTATACACTATTTACACCATACACCATACACTATTTACACTATACACCATACACTATATACACCATACACTATATACACTATATACACCATACACGATACACACCATACACTATACACATTTACAACATACACTATATACACTATATACACCATACACTATATACACCATACACCATACACTATATACACTATATACACCATACACCATACACTATATACACCATACACTATATACACCATACACTATATACCCATACACTATATACACCATACACTATATACACCATACCCTATATACACCATACACATATACACCATACACCATACACTATATACACTACACTATATACACCATACCCTATATACACCATACACTATTTACACCATACACTATTTACACTATATACACCATACACTATATACACCATACACCATACACTATATACACTATATACACCATACACCATACACTATATACACCATACACTATACACTATTTACACCATACACCATACACTATATACACCATACACCATACACTATACACTATATACACCATACACCATACCTATATACACCATACACCATACACTATACACTATATACCCATACACCATACACTATATACACACCATCATATACACTATATACACCATACACTATACACTATATACACCATACCCTATATACACCATACACTATACACTATTACACTATATACACCATACCTATATACACCATACACCATACACTATATACACCATACACTATACACTATATACACCATACCCTATATACACCATACACTATACACTATTTACACTATATACACCATACACTATATACACCATACACCATACACTATATACACCATACACCATACACTATATACACCATACACCATACACTATATACACCATACACTATATACACCATACACTATATACACCATACGCTATATACACCATACACTATACACTATTTACACTATATACACCATACACCATACCCTATATACACCATACACTATACACTATTTACACTATATACACCATACACCATACCCTATATACACCATACACTATACACTATTTACACTATATACACATACACCTACACTATATACACCATACACTATATACACATACACCATACACTATATACACCATACACTATATACACCATACACTATATACACCATACCCTATATACACCATACACTATACACTATTTACACTATATACACCATACACTATATACACCATACACTATATACACCATACACTATACACTATATACACCATACACCATACACTATATACAACCATACACTATATCACCATACACTATATACACCATATACACTATACACTATATACACCATACACTAATATACACCATACACTATATACACCATACACTATATACAACCATACACTATATACACCATACACTATACACTATATACAATATATACACCATACACTATATACACCATACCTATATACACCATACACTATACACTATATACACCATACACCATACACCATACATACACTATGTACACCATACACTATATACACCATACACTATTTACACTATACACTATATACACCATACACTATATACACCATACACTATATACACCATACACGATATATATATATATCGTGAATTATCAACGGGGGGGTGTAGAGCTCGACGCTCGTGAATTATCAACGGGGGGGGGGGTGAAGAGCTCGACACTCGTGACTGTCAACAGGAGGGCGGGGGAGCCTCGCTGCGGGGAAGCAGTGTGTGGACCTGTCAGCGCAACTAATGCTGCATTCACACCGCGCAATGCGAATATTCGCTTCGCTCTAATCGCTCTTATCGGATTGCTCTAAACGCTCGAGTTTCACCACGGCTGTCAGCTGTGTTTACTCGCTCATTCAAACAAGACGCGCTGGCTCGGGGCTACAACTACAACAAAATGAACATATTTTACTGTGATTAAATTGTAATACAAGTTTCAAAATGATGCCGAAGTAACAACATACTGATACCGGTTAGTAAAAACCATGAATGCTTTGACGATCTGCAGACAGACGGCAGGCGAAAACCTTTTAAAATGCGTGTTTTCTGAATGAAGATCGGATCGACCAGGCTAAGCTACGCAGTATCTGCTCCGTCCACACTCATAACAACGGCCTACAGACATAAATAAACCAGCGACTGTATTCGCCATGACACAGTCGCGGTTTTGTACTTGTTTAACTTTTGTCCAGTTTCTGAAAAGATATGAGGAGCTGTGAGCTCTGAGTGCTAACAGCTAACAGCTGATGTTTTCTGGGTGAACGTCAGTGACGGCAGGCTGAGATCCTCACCGCTGATTGGCTACCCCAAGATCGCGTCACGCGAATATGACGCTCGAGTTGAAAAAATTGAACTCGAGCGTTTATCGCGGCCCCTTTCAATCGTGCCGCGGAATTCGCGCCCAACGCTTCATGCTCGCCGTCGGAGCAAATTCGCATCTGTCCGCGTCTCTGCATTGACTTCACATGTAACGCGCCGCCCCCAAACATCGCATCGCGTCCGGTGTGAACGCAGCATTACATGCCTTAGAGGCATTACCGATAATGGATGTCAGCTCTCGGGAGATGTCAATGCGTGTGCGGTTACACAAAGTGACAGACCTAATCGTACACTTATATCTGCCCAGAGTGCGCTCACAGACCCCCAAAGGACGGTCTAATGCTCTCCAGCATGTCTCGCTCATGTGTGCCCTTAGCAGGACGGAGCAGCTGACATTACAACCCAGGCATAAGTGTTTGAAAGGCGGGGGAAAAGTCTTGTAAATACCTGGATGTCCCACACCCTGTACACACATGTTTACCCAGGATCCAAGCTATTTCCCTGGCTTGAATAGGGCAGTGATGCACCCTGGAGGTGTGTGGCAGAATATTTACCACACTGCACATCCATCCAGGGTATATTTCAAACAAGTTTACCCCGCCTTTAGAACACTTATTCCCGGGTCGAAAAGGCAGCTGCGCCGGCCTGTCTCTGGTGCACTATGCCTCTATTCACAACACTAGTTGGCCACCTTTAAAACACTTTCCCCCCCACCTTCAAACACTTTCCCTGGGTTGAGAAAGCCAGCGGCGCCTGCCTCCCACCCTCCGCAGCACCCGGGAGCTCGCTGTGGGTGCTGCGGAGCATGTTCACCTTTAAAACACGTTCCCCCCCACCTTTCAAACACTTTCCCTGGGTTGAGAAGCCAGCGGCGCCTGTCTCCCACCCTCCGCAGCACCCGGGAGCTCGCTGTGGTGCTGGAGAGGCATTTTCAGGCTTCTCTCTGCACTGTTCACCCTGCAAATGCATTTTAATGGATACTTTTAGATGGAAATGGTTATATTGATCCTTACTAGGGGTCTCTGAAACAATCAGACTTGTACCACACCGTTATCAGAGTTTTATCAGACTTTGAGCACTCTTTTCCCCCGCAGAAACCAGTTTAAATCACCGTTGTCACTACTGTGGGGACTTGGGAATGTACCTGTGTCTCGTGCGGAGCCTCCCTGCACCTTAAATCCATCCATTTGCCTTTATTTATGGCATGTTTTACTGTTAATGCACTGTGCTCAAGCAGGCTGAAGCGCCCTCCTGTGGGGACACATGGGAACTGCACTTAAATCACTTTGTGTGCCTTTTAACCGGTTTAAAATAGTTTTTCTTTCACTTTTAAAATACACCCTGCCCTAGAAATGGTTTTTAATCATTATTACCGTTGTCAGGGGCTGCGTGAACACTTTCCCCACCTTTAAAAACACTTTATCCCCACCTTTCAAACCATTTTCCCGGGTCGAAAATGCAGCAGCGCCCGCCTGCTCTCTGGGTGCACTCTGCATCTATTTTACCCAGGATCCAAGCTCTTTTCCCCGTTCTGAATAGCTGTTTTGCTCCCTCTCATTCCCACACCCTGTACACACACATGTTTACCCAGGATCCAAGCTATTTCCGTGGCTTTTATAGGGCAGTGACGCACCCTGGATGTGGCATAATATTGACCACACAGCACATCCATCCAGGGTGTATTTCAACCAACTTTACCCGGCCTTTAGAACACTTATTCCCGGGTCGAAAATGCAGCAGCGCCCGCCTGCTCTCTGGGTGCACTCTGCATCTATTTTACCCAGGATCCAAGCTCTTTTCCCCGCTTCTGAATAGCTGTTTTGCGCCCTCTCATTCCCCACACCCGTACACACACATGTTTACCCAGGATCCAAGCTATTTCCGTGACTTTTATGGGCAGTGACGCACCCTGGATGTGGCATAATATTGACCACACAGCACATCCATCCAGGGTGTATTTCAACCATCTTTACCCCGCCTTTAGAACACTTATTCCCGGGTTGAAAATGCAGCTGCGCGCGCCGGCTCTCTGGGTGCACTCTACTTCAATTGTACCCAGGATCCAAGCTATTTCCGTTGCTTGTATACACCCTGGTTGTGGCATAATATTGACCACACTGCGCATTCATCCAGGGGTGTATTTCAACCATCTTTACCCGCCTTTAGAACACTTATTCCCGGGGTCGAAAATGCAGCTGCGCGCGCCTCCTCTCTGGGTGCACTCTGCTTCAATTTTACCCAGGATCCAAGCTCTTCTCCCCGCTTTTTAATAGCTGTTTTGCGCCCTCTCATTCCCACACCCTGTACACACACATGTTTACCCAGGATCCAAGCTATTTCCCTAGCTTGTATAGAGCAGTGACGCACCCTGGATGTGGCATAATATTGACCACACAGCACATCCATCCAGGGGTGTATTTCAAACAACTTTACCCGGCCTTTAGAACACTTATTCCCGGGTTGAAAATGCAGCTGCGCGCGCCTCCTCTCTGGGTGTACTCTGCCTCAATTGTACCCAGGATCCAAGCTATTTCCGTGGCTTGTATACACCCTGGTTGTGGCATAATATTGACCACACATAACATTCATCCAGGGGTGTATTTCAACCAACTTTACCCCACCTTTAGAACACTTATTCCCGGGTTGAAATGCAGCTGCGCGCCTCCTCTCTGGGTGTACTCTGCCTCTATTTTACCCAGGATCCAAGCTCTTTCCCCGCTTTTGAATAGCTGTTTTGTGCCCCTCATTCCCACACCTGTACACACATGTTTACCCAGGATCCAAGCTCTTCTCCCCGCTTTTGAATAGCTGTTTTGCGTCCTGTCATTCCCACACCCTGTACACACAGTTTAACCAGGATCCAAGCTATTTCCCTGGCTTTTTAATAGCTGTTTTGCCTGCAGTCCCAACACTGTACACACATGTTTACCCAGGATCCAAGCTCTTCTCCCCGCTTTTGAATAGCTTTTATGTGACCTGTACACATGGTTTACCCAGGATCCAAGCTATTTTCCTGGCTTTTTAATAGCTGTTATGTTCCCTGGAAGTCCCATACTAATTAAATGTATTTGTATGATATATTTCTGGGGTAGGAAAGTGACATTTCTGGGTGATTCTGTCAGTTTATGGAGCTTAGCCCAAATATCCTGGAGGTTCCAGGCCGAATTTTGGTGTTCATAGGCTGCCTGCCATGGTCCCCCACCCGTGGAAAGAAGAAAAAAGTGAAGAAAATGGTTAATTATATCTTAAAATAATCAAAAATGAAGTTTTGAAAAAAGTCTGAAAAAATGACTGAGTGCCACGGAGAAGGGAAATGAAAAGCTCAACCCTTCGGCGCTTTTTCCCCTTCTCCGTTGCAGTTGCAACGGAGAAGTGGAAAAGGGTCCGGGGCTTCATTTCCCCTACTCTGTCAAAAAATTCATTCATACATATCAGACTACCGTCTGCACGAAATCGGAAACCCGGTTTTTGGCCATACTCTGAAAAAAACGGCTGTGTGCAAACGCGGAGGTGAAGTGTCCGCTCACCAAGCACTATGGGTCAGCCATATTTTGTGCCTCAAGACCCCCAGCCTGGTTCTCACAAAAGTTGACTGACAAATTGCCTCTGGATGAATGTAACGGGAGTTGACAGGGGACTCTATCCGCCTCATGAGACACTATTTTCGGATACATTTTTACATTTTCAACCCTTTTGCCTGGTTCTCAAAAAACTTTTGTCTGACAAATGCCTCTGGATGAATGAAGGGGAGTTGACAGGGGACTCTATCCGCCTCATGAGACACTATTTTCGGATACATTTTTTACATTTTGACCACTCTTGCCTGGTTCTCAAAAAAGTTTTGTCTGACAAATGTGACTCTGGAGAATGACAGGGGAGTTGACAGGGGACTCTACCCGCGTTATGAGACACTATTTTCGGATACATTTTTTACATTTTCACCACTCTTGCCTGGTTCTCAAAAAAGTTTTCTCTGACAAATGTGACTCTGGAGGAATGACAGGGGAGTTGACAGGGGACTCTACCCGCGTTATGAGACACTATTTTCGGATACTTTTTTTACATTTTCACCCTTTTACCTGGTTCTCACAAAAGTTGACTCTGACAAATGTGCCTCTGGAGGAATGATAGGGGAGTGACAGGGGACTCTGGCGGGCTCATGAGGCACTTTTTTCGGACACTTTTTTTACATTTTCCCCCGTTTTGCCTGGTTCTTTTATAATTTTTAATTTTTTTTTTTTATTTTTTTATTTTTATTTTTTATATAATTTTATTATTTTTATATTTTTTCAGTTTTGGCCCGTTTCACCCGGTTCCACTTACCGGGGGCACTGCCCGGTCCCGGGTGCCCCCCCCCCTCCGTACATGAACGGATCTTGACCATTTTTGCTGCGTTCTTCTCCTCTCACCTCACTGATCGAATGGCAAACGTGACCCGCCATCGGAGGGCCTCCGCCGGCCCGGCCTCGTGCCGGTGCTCTGGCGGTCTTGAACTTATGTTGCCTGGAGGATAGGACCGAGAGATGACAGACTCTCTGGCCGCCTCACAAGAGTCTATTGTCGGACCCTTTCTTTGCTTTTCCGGGGCACCCCAAACCCTCCCACGGTTGGGGCACCATGAATTGATGCATCAGACCACATGTTGCCATCACCAGCCCTGCGGAGGTGGGACCATCCAACCCGGTGGTAACCCAATACCTCCCTTGGTCCGTGCACCATGGATTGAAGCATCGGACCCAGTGTCGCAATCACCGGTCACACTAACGCATATAAACAGATAAATAGAACATCATTTTGATCAAATTCATTGTGTCTGTTCTAGTGAGGATGTCGTCCGAATGCCCGGTGTGCAGACTCCTCTATCTGGCGTTGAACAAGCACCTTAAGCACAAACATGCAGTGCGTAACTTGGAAGAGAGAGGCATCATTCTGAAAATGGCGAGTGGCAGGATAAATGTTCGCACCAAACCCTGTCCCATCACAGGGTGTTCGTATGCTGGGAAGAGACTGGACCGTCATGTAACTCATGACCACCCTGAGTTATCCCGATGTGAGGCACATCAGGTCATGGCAAGGCTGAAGCATAGTGTGGCCCTGCAGTTGCTCCATGACCTCCGTGAGACTAACCCCATCATTGGAATGGCTACATCATTGGATATAGACAATGAGGAGGAATACCCCGGGCACCCTCCACCCTTGTCCCCACATATTGAGTGTGACAATGATGACTGCAGGCAGGTGGTGCTGGAAAATGTGGCATTGCGGGCTCAGAAGGATGCCCTCAATGATGAGGTGAAGACCCTGCGCTCCAGGCTGAAAAAGGAGCTAAAACCCAGGAAGCAGAGGGCCACTGCTGCTGTGCCTGAGGAAGATGAAGAATGTATACGATTTAAGGGCCTTCCAATCACAAGTACCTCCGGCACGAACACAGCAGCCTCCGGTGGAGACCCGGGTGTGAAGACCCCTGACCACCCTGTGATGGAGTCCCCAGCAGCCTCCGGTGCAGCCCGTGTGTGAAGACCCCTGACCACCCTGTGATGCAGTCCCCAGCAGCCTCCGGTAGTAGGACCCCTGTATGTCAGAAGACCCGTGCGTCTGTCTACAATAAGCTGAAAGCTAAGCTGTCTAAGAACTCGCCCTCCCCCCCAAATCTCTGGTCCACTGGGAAGGGACGGGGGAATACCATGCGTGAAATCAAGTTGCCTAAAAGCATGGAGGCGTACCTTCAGACATACAGGGAGCATTGTGAGGGTGTAGCTCCGACAGTAAAACATAAAGAAAATGCTCTGTCGAAGGTCAGCAGGATAAAACACTTCCTCACATTCTCGTCCCATGGTGTGAAGCGGCTGTCAGACTGGCTGTTCCTGAAAGACTTAAATAAGATCCGTGGCTGGATCAAGTATATTTCGAAGTGGTGCCAGGCAGTCACCACATCGGAGTTCTTCCTGAAGAATGTGAATCATTTCATGAGGTACATGTCTGATTCAAAGCCCCGGGGGTGCAGGCTCACCATGTCTGATATTTCCCACATAATCAGAGAGTTGAGAGCCAACATGAAAAACATGAAGAAGGCAGTCACTGTGCACCAGTTTAAGGTGAAAAGGAATAAACTGGATCATCTGCCGAGCCAGGCTGAACTTTTCGCCGCCATGGCGGCCGCAGAGAAGCGCATCCCCCAGCTCCTCGACCTGATGACCAGCACGCCGACCTCAAGCACCCAAAACCTGCTATATGGCTATCTAACCCTCCATTGGAGCCTCCTCTATGGCCACCGTCCGGGCGTGTACGCAAACATGACCAACATCGAGGTATTAGAGGCGGACAAAAGGGGAACTGCTGATGGCTACATCATCCATGTGCAGGACCACAAGACAGCCAAGACATTTGGCGAAGCACAGCTGGCGCTTACAGTAAATGAGTTTAGCTGGGTCATGCGGTGGATGGGGATAAAAGAGGCATTGCTGGGTCCTCAGAATGAATTCTTCCTTTCCACAACAGGGAAGTGTGCCTCCAGGAACCTGAATGCTCACTTGAAGAGTGCATGGGCTGATGCTGGGCTAGAAACAGCCGTCACCTTCACAATCCTGCGCACTGCCCTGGCTGACAATATCAAGCATCACCAAGATCCAGCAAGCCGGTCGATTCTCGCCAGGTTTATGTGTCACGACATAACCACGGCTGACCGGTTCTACGCGAATGCACCTGGAATAAAGGAGGCATTGAAAATCCGCTCAATGTTCAGGGCGTCATCGGTTGCTGCAGCAGCTGCAGCAGAATCAGAAGGATGTCTACAGCCATCAGATGAGGATACCTCCGAGAGGGCTCCGGGGCTGAGAGCAGCATACAAGACCCCAACCATACCTCTTCTTCAGAGCATGAGCAACCTGAAGGGTCATTGGAGCGGGAGCAGCAGCGGATGCGGAAGCGGGAGGGAAAGAGGCCAATGAAGTCTGGAATTGGACCGGTTGACTCAACCTGTTTGCCCTTGTGCACCGTACGAATTAGACCCCTGAATTGGTCCCCGGACCCCCGCTAAACATTGGGAGTATTTGTACCGTGTATACTGTTTTTGTCATGCATACTGTGTAAGCTGTTTTTGTTAAAAAAAAAAAAAAAAGGCGCCTGCTGCATTAGGGTTACAGGGCATGTGAAAACCCTCCACAGAGGGGGTGGTGTTGCTGTGAAGAAGGTCGATATGGATGCTGATGGGCGGACGGTAAATCACCACAAAATCCACCCCTTTAAGTTTTACCAGGGCCATGTGAAAATCCTCCACAGAGGGGGTGGTGTTGCTGTGAAGAAGGTCGATATGGATGCTGATGGGCGGACGTAAATCACCACAAAATCCACCCCTTTAAGTGTTACCAGGGCATGTGAAAATCCTCCACAGAGGGGGTGTGTTGCTGTGAAGAAGGTCGGATATGGATGCTGATGGGCGGACATTAAAGCACCACAAAATCCACCCCCTTTTAGGGTCACCAGGGGCACGAAGTTCTGGAGGGTGTGAATGTCTTGGTTTAGTCCGAGGGGGAGTGCTTAAGTGCGGGTCCCCGGGCACTCACGGTGGGCAAGGTTATGGAAGTACACATGATTGGGACACATGCTGGAGGTCATTAGTCCGTCCTTTGGTGATCTGTGAGCCGCCAAAGAGAGGTGATTTTCCCGGTCTCTCTCTTGGAGGTCTGAAATAATCAAAGTGAACATATTAGGGAGACGTGCTGGGGGTCATTAGCCCGTCCTTTGGTGGTCTGTGAGCCGCCAAAGAGAGGTGATTTTCCCGGTCTCTCTCCTGGAGGTGTGAAATGAACAAAGTGCACATGTTAGGGAGACGTGCTGGGGTCAGCAGCCTGAGAGCAGGACCACGCAGCAGCCTTTTCAACCCAGGAATAAGTGTTCTAAAGGCGGGGTAAAGTTGTTTGAAATATACCCCTGGATGGATGT
Source organism: Dissostichus mawsoni (assembly GCA_011823955.1). Taxonomy (NCBI): domain Eukaryota; kingdom Metazoa; phylum Chordata; class Actinopteri; order Perciformes; family Nototheniidae; genus Dissostichus; species Dissostichus mawsoni. The sequence continues at coordinate 302,305 of JAAKFY010000046.1, forward strand.
GCAGTGTGTTAAATATTCTGACACCTCCAGGGTGCATCAATGCCCTATACAAGCCAGGGAAATAGCGTGGATCCTGTGTAAACGTGTGTGTACAGTGTGCGTGGGACTGCCAGGGCGCAAAACAGCTATTAAA
>JAAKFY010000046.1:307437-344893 GCA_011823955.1 Dissostichus mawsoni
TATTTTACTCACAGCTGAAGAGTTGCTTGGCCTCGATGGTTTGGATGATGTTAAGTGATGGGTTAGCTTTTACACATCTAACAAAGAAAAGAGGCCGTTACAATATTCAGAACAAAGAGGCAAAACTCAAATAAAATAACAAACAACTTAGGTATTCTTTCTGTCTTGATAAGGGTTATATAACTTCACTTAAAGGGTGTGTGTGTGTGTGTGTGTGTGTGTGTGTGTGTGTGTGTGTCTGTGTGTGTGTGTGTGTGTGTGTGTGTGTGTGTGTGTGTGTGTGTGTGTGGTGTGTGTGTGTGTGTGTGTGTGTGTGTGTGTGTGTGTGTGTGTGTGTGTTGTGTGTGTGTGTGTGGGTGTGTGTGTGTGTGTGTGTGCAGGTGGGATGTATCACGGGGAAATGACGGAGAAACTCAAACTGCTCTACAAGCTGCACCTGCCTCCAGGTAACACTTTGTTGTTTACCTGTAGTTCACATGATGTTTACCTGCTTTTTACCTGTTGTTTACGTGTTGTTGTTTACCAGTGCCCTGTACTACGAAGCCAGTTCAACTAGTTATCTTAACTAACCCTAACAAAGAGATCTCGCTAAGCGGTCCTACGACGCTGGTTATCAACTCGGTAACTCAAGCCAGGGTTTCTCTGTCTGGCTGAGTGCGCGTTCACATGAAAGGGGCGGGGCTAGCAACATTTGACCAATCACAGACATGGAGAAACGCACTGACAGCGCAGCTTCATACTTCCGGAATGAAAAGTGAACTATAATATTAGACAAATGAAGACGTTAAACTTTAAACATCCATGACTTAATCACTTGATCCAGGATCAAAGCCACATAGCTGCAGCTGCGAGGTGAATACAGCTGGTGACAGAACAAGTGTTTGAATGCGTCCATTAACAGGTTTATGATATCACTGCCCCGTCTAAGACACGATCTGACTTTCATTACATTTGACTCGAGTGTTTCCTCAACTTAATGTGTTGCTTAAAATAATACTTCTGCATACAGTATGTGTATGTATAACCTGCTCCGGAGCAGGTTATGTGTTCAGCATAAGTTACCATGGAGATCTACCCCGATAAGAAGTGAACCAGCGTCGTAGGACCGGAAACCCAGAGTTAACCTGAAGTTACCTCTCTAACCCAGAGTTAACCTGAAGTTACCTCTCTAACTCAGAGTTAACCTGAAGTTAGCTCTCTAACCCAGAGTTAACCTGAAGTTACCTCTCTAACCCAGAGTTAACCCTGAAGTTACCTCTCTAACTCAGAGTTAACCCTGAAGTTACCTCTCTAACTCAGAGTTAACCTGAAGTTACCTCTCTAACCCAGAGTTAACCTGAAGTTACCTCTCTAACCCAGAGTTAACCTGAAGTTACCTCTCTAACCCAGAGTTAACCCTGAAGTTACCTCTCTAACTCAGAGTTAACCTGAAGTTACCTCTCTAACCCAGAGTTAACCTGAAGTTACCTCTCTAACCCAGAGTTAACCCTGAAGTTACCTCTCTAACTCAGAGTTAACCTGAAGTTACCTCTCTAACTCAGAGTTAACCTGAAGTTACCTCTCTAACCCAGAGTTAACCTGAAGTTACCTCTCTAACCCAGAGTTAACCCTGAAGTTACCTCTCTAACTCAGAGTTAACCCTGAAGTTACCTCTCTAACTCAGAGTTAACCTGAAGTTACCTCTCTAACCCAGAGTTAACCTGAAGTTACCTCTCTAACCCAGAGTTAACCTGAAGTTACCTCTCTAACTCAGAGTTAACCTGAAGTTACCTCTCTAACTCAGAGTTACCCTGAAGTTACCTCTCTAACCCAGAGTTAACCTGAAGTTACCTCTCTACCTCAGAGTTAACCTGAAGTTACCTCTCTAACCCAGAGTTAACCTGAAGTTACCTCTCTAACCCAGAGTTAACCTGAAGTTACCTCTCTAACCCAGAGTTAACCTGAAGTTACCTCTCTAACTCAGAGTTAACCTGAAGTTACCTCTCTACCTCAGAGTTAACCTGAAGTTACCTCTCTAACTCAGAGTTAACCTGAAGTTACCTCTCTAACCCAGAGTTAACCTGAAGTTACCTCTCTAACTCAGAGTTAACCTGAAGTTACCTCTCTACCTCAGAGTTAACCTGAAGTTACCTCTCTAACTCAGAGTTAACCTGAAGTTACCTCTCTAACCCAGAGTTAACCTGAAGTTACCTCTCTAACCCAGAGTTAACCTGAAGTTACCTCTCTAACCCAGAGTTAACCTGAAGTTACCTCTCTACCTCAGAGTTAACCTGAAGTTACCTCTCTAACCCAGAGTTAACCTGAAGTTACCTCTCTAACTCAGAGTTAACCCTGAAGTTACCTCTCTAACCCAGAGTTAACCTGAAGTTACCTCTCTAACTCAGAGTTAACCTGAAGTTACCTCTCTAACTCAGAGTTAACCTGAAGTTACCTCTCTAACTCAGAGTTAACCTGAAGTTACCTCTCTAACTCAGAGTTAACCTGAAGTTACCTCTCTAACCCAGAGTTAACCTGAAGTTACCTCTCTAACCCAGAGTTAACCTGAAGTTACCTCTCTACCTCAGAGTTAACCTGAAGTTACCTCTCTAACCCAGAGTTAACCTGAAGTTACCTCTCTAACTCAGAGTTAACCTGAAGTTACCTCTCTAACCCAGAGTTAACCTGAAGTTACCTCTCTAACCAGAGTTAACCCTGAAGTTACCTCTCTAACTCAGAGTTAACCTGAAGTTACCTCTCTACCTCAGAGTTAACCTGAAGTTACCTCTCTAACTCAGAGTTAACCTGAAGTTACCTCTCTAACCCAGAGTTAACCCTGAAGTTACCTCTCTAACCCAGAGTTAACCTGAAGTTACCTCTCTACCTCAGAGTTAACCTGAAGTTACCTCTCTAACTCAGAGTTAACCCTGAAGTTACCTCTCTAACCCAGAGTTAACCTGAAGTTACCTCTCTAACCCAGAGTTAACCTGAAGTTACCTCTCTAACCCAGAGTTAACCTGAAGTTACCTCTCTAACCCAGAGTTAACCTGAAGTTACCTCTCTAACTCAGTTAACCTGAAGTTACCTCTCTACCTCAGAGTTAACCTGAAGTTACCTCTCTAACCCAGAGTTAACCTGAAGTTACCTCTCTAACCCAGAGTTAACCTGAAGTTACCTCTCTACCTCAGAGTTAACCTGAAGTTACCTCTCTAACCCAGAGTTAACCTGAAGTTACCTCTCTAACCCAGAGTTAACCTGAAGTTACCTCTCTAACCCAGAGTTAACCTGAAGTTACCTCTCTAACTCAGAGTTAACCCTGAAGTTACCTCTCTAACTCAGAGTTAACCTGAAGTTACCTCTCTAACCCAGAGTTAACCTGAAGTTACCTCTCTAACCCAGAGTTAACCTGAAGTTACCTCTCTAACCCAGAGTTAACCTGAAGTTACCTCTCTAACTCAGAGTTAACCTGAAGTTACCTCTCTAACCCAGAGTTAACCTGAAGTTACCTCTCTAACTCAGAGTTAACCTGAAGTTACCTCTCTAACCCAGAGTTAACCTGAAGTTACCTCTCTAACTCAGAGTTAACCTGAAGTTACCTCTAACCCAGAGTTAACCCTGAAGTTACCTCTCTAACCCAGAGTTAACCTGAAGTTACCTCTCTACCTCAGAGTTAACCTGAAGTTACCTCTCTAACTCAGAGTTAACCGAAGTTACCTCTCTAACCCAGAGTTAACCTGAAGTTACCTCTCTAACCCAGAGTTAACCTGAGTTACCTCTCTAACCCAGAGTTAACCTGAAGTTACCTCTCTACCTCAGAGTTAACCTGAAGTTACCTCTCTAACTCAGAGTTAACCTGAAGTTACCTCTCTACCTCAGAGTTAACCTGAAGTTACCTCTCTAACCCAGAGTTAACCTGAAGTTACCTCTCTAACCCAGAGTTAACCTGAAGTTACCTCTCTAACCCAGAGTTAACCCTGAAGTTACCTCTCTAACTCAGAGTTAACCTGAAGTTACCTCTCTAACTCAGAGTTAACCTGAAGTTACCTCTCTAACCCAGAGTTAACCTGAAGTTACCTCTCTAACCCAGAGTTAACCCTGAAGTTACCTCTCTAACTCAGAGTTAACCCTGAAGTTACCTCTCTAACTCAGAGTTAACCTGAAGTTACCTCTCTACCTCAGAGTTAACCTGAAGTTACCTCTCTAACTCAGAGTTAACCTGAAGTTACCTCTCTAACCCAGAGTTAACCTGAAGTTACCTCTCTAACTCAGAGTTAACCTGAAGTTACCTCTCTACCTCAGAGTTAACCTGAAGTTACCTCTCTAACCCAGAGTTAACCTGAAGTTACCTCTCTAACTCAGAGTTAACCCTGAAGTTACCTCTCTAACCCAGAGTTAACCTGAAGTTACCTCTCTAACTCAGAGTTAACCTGAAGTTACCTCTCTAACCCAGAGTTAACCTGAACTTACCTCTCTTACTCAGAGTTAACCTGAAGTTACCTCTCTAACTCAGAGTTAACCTGAAGTTACCTCTCTAACCCAGAGTTAACCTGAAGTTACCTCTCTACCTCAGAGTTAACCCTGAAGTTACCTCTCTAACTCAGAGTTAACCTGAAGTTACCTCTCTAACTCAGAGTTAACCTGAAGTTACCTCTCTAACTCAGAGTTAACCTGAAGTTACCTCTCTAACCCAGAGTTAACCTGAAGTTACCTCTCTAACCCAGAGTTAACCTGAAGTTACCTCTCTAACCCAGAGTTAACCTGAAGTTACCTCTCTAACCCAGAGTTAACCTGAAGTTACCTCTCTAACTCAGAGTTAACCCTGAAGTTACCTCTCTAACCCAGAGTTAACCTGAAGTTACCTCTCTAACTCAGAGTTAACCTGAAGTTACCTCTCTAACTCAGAGTTAACCTGAAGTTACCTCTCTAACTCAGAGTTAACCTGAAGTTACCTCTCTAACCCAGAGTTAACCTGAAGTTACCTCTCTAACCCAGAGTTAACCTGAAGTTACCTCTCTACCTCAGAGTTAACCTGAAGTTACCTCTCTAACCCAGAGTTAACCTGAAGTTACCTCTCTACCTCAGAGTTAACCTGAAGTTACCTCTCTAACCCAGAGTTAACCCTGAAGTTACCTCTCTAACCCAGAGTTAACCTGAAGTTACCTCTCTACCTCAGAGTTAACCTGAAGTTACCTCTCTAACTCAGAGTTAACCCTGAAGTTACCTCTCTAACCCAGAGTTAACCTGAAGTACCTCTCTAACCCAGAGTTAACCTGAAGTTACCTCTCTAACCCAGAGTTAACCTGAAGTTACCTCTCTAACCCAGAGTTAACCTGAAGTTACCTCTCTAACTCAGAGTTAACCTGAAGTTACCTCTCTACCTCAGAGTTAACCTGAAGTTACCTCTCTAACCCAGAGTTAACCTGAAGTTACCTCTCTAACCCAGAGTTAACCTGAAGTTACCTCTCTACCTCAGAGTTTAACCTGAAGTTACCTCTCTAACCCAGAGTTAACCTGAAGTTACCTCTCTAACCCAGAGTTAACCTGAAGTTACCTCTCTAACCCAGAGTTAACCTGAAGTTACCTCTCTAACTCAGAGTTAACCCTGAAGTTACCTCTCTAACTCAGAGTTAACCTGAAGTTACCTCTCTAACCCAGAGTTAACCTGAAGTTACCTCTCTAACCCAGAGTTAACCTGAAGTTACCTCTCTAACCCAGAGTTAACCTGAAGTTACCTCTCTAACTCAGAGTTAACCTGAAGTTACCTCTCTAACCCAGAGTTAACCTGAAGTTACCTCTCTAACTCAGAGTTAACCTGAAGTTACCTCTCTAACCCAGAGTTAACCTGAAGTTACCTCTCTAACTCAGAGTTAACCTGAAGTTACCTCTAACCCAGAGTTAACCTGAAGTTACCTCTCTAACCCAGAGTTAACCTGAAGTTACCTCTCTACCTCAGAGTTAACCTGAAGTTACCTCTCTAACTCAGAGTTAACCTGAAGTTACCTCTCTAACCCAGAGTTAACCTGAAGTTACCTCTCTAACCCAGAGTTAACCTGAGGTTACCTCTCTAACCCAGAGTTAACCTGAAGTTACCTCTCTAACCCAGAGTTAACCTGAAGTTACCTCTCTAACTCAGAGTTAACCTGAAGTTACCTCTCTACCTCAGAGTTAACCTGAAGTTACCTCTCTAACCCAGAGTTAACCTGAAGTTACCTCTCTACCTCAGAGTTAACCTGAAGTTACCTCTCTAACCCAGAGTTAACCTGAAGTTACCTCTCTAACCCAGAGTTAACCTGAAGTTACCTCTCTAACTCAGAGTTAACCTGAAGTTACCTCTCTAACTCAGAGTTAACCTGAAGTTACCTCTCTACCTCAGAGTTAACCTGAAGTTACCTCTCTAACTCAGAGTTAACCTGAAGTTACCTCTCTAACCCAGAGTTAACCTGAAGTTACCTCTCTAACCCAGAGTTAACCTGAAGTTACCTCTCTAACCAGAGTTAACCTGAAGTTACCTCTCTAACCCAGAGTTAACCTGAAGTTACCTCTCTAACGCAGAGTTAACCTGAAGTTACCTCTCTATCCCAGAGTTAACCTGAAGTTACCTCTCTAACTCAGAGTTAACCTGAAGTTACCTCTCTACCTCAGAGTTAACCTGAAGTTACCTCTCTAACCCAGAGTTAACCTTAAGTTACCTCTCTAACTCAGAGTTAACCTGAAGTTACCTCTCTAACTCAGAGTTAACCTGAAGTTACCTCTCTAACCCAGAGTTAACCTGAAGTTACCTCTCTAACTCAGAGTTAACCTGAAGTTACCTCTCTACCTCAGAGTTAACCTGAAGTTACCTCTCTAACCCAGAGTTAACCTGAAGTTACCTCTCTAACTCAGAGTTAACCTGAAGTTACCTCTCTAACTCAGAGTTAACCTGAAGTTACCTCTCTAACCCAGAGTTAACCTGAAGTTACCTCTCTAACTCAGAGTTAACCTGAAGTTACCTCTCTAACTCAGAGTTAACCTGAAGTTACCTCTCTAACTCAGAGTTAACCTGAAGTTACCTCTCTAACCCAGAGTTAACCTGAAGTTACCTCTCTAACCCAGAGTTAACCTGAAGTTACCTCTCTAACCCAGAGTTAACCTGAAGTTACCTCTCTAACTCAGAGTTAACCTGAAGTTACCTCTCTAACTCAGAGTTAACCTGAAGTTACCTCTCTAACCCAGAGTTAACCTGAAGTTACCTCTCTAACCAAAAAACCTGCTTCGTAGTACAGGGCACAGTTGTATACCTGTTGTTTGCCTGTTGTTTGCCTGTTGTTTACGTGTTGTTGTTTACCTGTTTTTACGTGTTGTTGTTTACCTGTTGTTTACATGTTGTTGTTGTTGCAGCGGTGTGTCCGGAGGAGGCTGAATCAGCTCTGGAGGCGACTCACTTCTTCACAGAGAATGAAGCTGAAGGTAAACTGTATGTGTGTGCGGGTGCGCGTGTGTCCTCTTTCTCACACTAAGCTTTCTCTCTCTCTTCCTCCTCCTCCTCTACCTCCTCCTCCTCCTCCTCCTCCTCCTCCTCCTCCCTCCTCCTCCTCCTCCTCCTTCCAGAACCTTCCTTCCTATCTGCTGTGGGCTCTTTGGGGAAACAGGAAGGGACCTCAGGTGTGTGTGATGTCACTTCAGATGTTTTCATTAATATCTGACGCTTTCACTTTAACTAACCTCGTTGTCATGGTAACGGTGGATGATGCTGATGACTTCCTGTTTCTGCAGGTGAGGAGGACGTAGGAAACGAGGAGAGGAAAGGTAAGCCACGCCCCCTGAGAGAAATATAAGAGTGTATATCGATATATATATGTATATACATACATATATATATGTATATATATACATACATCTATATATATATAGATGTCACCGTGTACTTGATGATGTCACCGTGTACCTGATGATGTCACTGTGTACTTGATGATGTCACCGTGTACCTGATGATGTCACCGTGTACCTGATGATGTCACTGTGTACTTGATGATGTCACCGTGTACCTGATGATGTCACTGTGTACCTGATGATGTCACCGTGTACCTGATGATGTCATCGTATATATGATGATGTCACCGTGTACCTGATGATGTCACTGTGTACCTGATGATGTCACCGTGTACCTGATGATGTCATCGTATATATGATGATGTCACCGTGTACCTGATGATGTCACTGTGTACCTGATGATGTCACTGTGTACCTGATGATTTCATTGTGTACCTGATGATGTCACTGTGTACCTGATGATGTCAGCGTGTACCTGATGATTTCATTGTGTACCTGATGATGTCATTGTGTACCTGATGATGTCACTGTGTACCTGATGATGTCACCGTGTACCTGATGATTTCATTGTGTACCTGATGATGTCATTGTGTACCTGATGATGTCACTGTGTACCTGATGATGTCACCGTGTACCTGATGATGTCATAATGCTGCAGGTCCAGAGGAGAAGGTGAAGGACTACAGGTACTACCTGAGGCTGTGGGCCAAAGAGAAGGAACCAAAGACTGAGACCATCAAAAACCTGCCCCGAATGAACCAGGTAACCCTGTTGTTTACCTGTTGTTCACCTGTTGTTATCTGTTGTTTACCTGTTGTTATCTGTTGTTTACCTGTTGTTTACCTGTTGTTTTCCTGTTGTTTACCTGTTGTTCACCTGTGGTTTACCTGTTGTTTACCTGTTGTTAACATGTTGTTTACCTGTTGTTTACCTGTTGTTATCTGTTGTTAACATGTTGTTTACCTGTTGTTAACCTGTTGTTATCTGTTGTTATCTGTTGTTTACCTGTTGTTTACCTGTTGTTTTCCTGTTGTTAACATGTTGTTTACCTGTTGTTAACATGTTGTTTACCTGTTGTTTACCTGTTGTTGTTATCTGTTGTTTACCTGTTGTTTACCTGTTGTTTCCTGTTGTTAACATGTTGTTTACCTGTTGTTTACCTGTTGTTGTTATCTGTTGTGTCTGAGGCCTGTACGACGAAGCCGGTTCAACCTAACCTGGATATGTTGGAGTTAGCCGGTTGGCCTAATCCAAAACATACGCGCTCTCGCTAAGCGGTCCTACGACGCTGGTTATCAACTCGATAACTCAAGCCAGCCGTGTCCTATCTAGTTAGGAGCGCGTTCACATGAAAGGGGCGGGGTTAGCAACATTTGACCAATCACAAACATGGACAAGCGCACTGACAGCGCAGCGTCAGACTTCCTGAATGAAAAGTGAACTATAATATTAGACAAATGAAGAAGTTAAACTTTAAACATCCATGACTTAAACACTTGATCCAGGATCAAAGCCACATAGCTGCACCTGCAGGTGAATACAGCTGGTGACAGAACAAGTGTTTGAATGCGTCCATTAACAGGTTTATGATATCACTGCCCGTCTAAGACACGATCTGACTTTCATTACATTTGACTCGAGTGTTTCCTCAACTTAATGTGTTGCTATAAATAATCCTTCTGCAGACAGTATGTGACACTGTGAGTGCTGCACGGCCAGATCCGGCTCAGCTGACTCAGATAAGGAGATATATGATACATTATGATGTGATATGATGTGATATGATGTGATATGATGTGATATGAATGATAATGGGACACATCGACGTCTGCACTCACAGTGGACTGTACGTAATGTTACTTTGATCCGGTTACTTGTGTTGAGGCAGATATTTCAGTAAGCTTTCTTAACGCTAATGTTATAATAGTCAGATTGCTCTGAAGATGGGAGGTGATATTCTATTCATGTTCACGTTCACACAGTCGGTGATTTTTGCCGGCCGTCTTTAGAATCAGAATCAGGTTTATTGCCAGGTAGGTTCACACATACTAGGAATTTGACTTGATGTCATGGTGCAGACATCAAATATAAAAAACAAGAAATCTAATATAAAACGCAGAATCTTTTACACCGTAATAAAATACAGTTAAATAGCAGTACAAATTAAATAAAGCAGTAATTTACATGTAAATAGAATGCTATGAATGAGTTTTAGAATATAAACTATGAAATGTGAAATCAGAATATGTGCAGAAAGGAGTATGAACATTGTGTGCATTAATGTAATGCATATAGAGTCTATGATGTGGCAGAGGTAAAGTGTCAGTGGGGGGCCGGGCCTTGTTTAAGAGGCCGGTAGCGGAGGGGAAGAAACTGTTCAGGTGGAGAGAGGTTCTGGTCCAGATGGAGCGCAGCCTCCTGCCAGAGGGGAGGGGCGAACAGTTTGTGTCCAGGGTGGGAGGGTCGGCCACTATCCTCCCTGCCCGCCTCAGGGTCCTGGAGGCGTGCAGGTCGTGGAGGGATGGCAGATTGCAGCCGATCACCTTCTCTGCAGAGCGGATGACACGCTGCAGCCTGCCCTTATCCTTGGCTGTGGCTGCGGCGTACCAGATGGTGATGGAGGAGGTGAGGATGGACTCCATGATGGAGGAGGTGAGGATGGACTCCATGATGGAGGAGGTGAGGATGGACTCCATGATGGAGGAGGTGAGGATGGACTCCATGATGGAGGAGGTGAGGATGGACTCCATGATGGAGGAGGTGAGGATGGACTCCATGATGGAGGAGGTGAGGAGGGACTCCATGATGGAGGTGTAGAAGTTCACCATCATCGTCTTTGGCAGGTAGAATGTCTTCAGCTGGGCTTTTTTGGTGAGGGAGCAGATGTTCTGCTCCCATTTGAGGTCCTGGGCGATGATGGTGCCCAGGAAGAGGAAAGACTCCACAGCAGTTACTGGGGAGTCACACAGAGTGATGGGGGTCACACAGAGTGATGGGGGGAGTCACACAGAGTGATGGGGGTGGTGATGGGGCGTGCGTTCTGTCTTCCTGAAGTCCACGACCATCTCCACTGTTTTTAGGGCGTTGAGCTCCAGGTGGTTTTCCCCACACCAGGTCACCAGATGGTCCATCTCCCACCTGTAGGCAGACTCGTCCCCACCAGAGATGAGTCCGATGAGGGTGGTGTCGTCTGCGAACTTCAGGAGCTTGACAGACTGGTGACTGGAGGTGCAGCTGTTGGTGTACAGGGAGAAGAGCAGAGGGAAAGAACGCAGCCTTGAGGGGAACCGGTGCTGATGGTCCGGGGGTCAGAGACGTGTTTCCCCAGCCTCACGTGCTGCTTCCTGTCAGACAGGAAGTCTGTGATCCACCTGCAGGTGGAGTCGGGCACGTGCAGCTGGGAGAGCTTGTCCTGCAGCAGAGCCGGGATGATGGTGTTGAAGGCGGAGCTGAAGTCCACAAACAGGATCCTGGCGTAGGTTCCTGGTGTGTCCAGGTGCTGGAGGAGGAAGTGAAGGGCCATGTTGACAGCGTCGTCCACAGACCTGTTGGCTCTGTAGGCGAACTGCAGGGGGTCCAGGAGTGGGTCTGTGATGGATTTCAGGTGGGACAGGACAAGGCGCTCAAAGGACTTCATAACCACAGAGGTCAGGGCGACGGGTCTGTAGTCATTTAGTCCTGTGATCCTTGTTTTCTTGGGAACCGGGATGATTGTTGAGGTTTTGAAGCATGCTGGGACGTGGCATGTCTCCAGTGAGGTGTTAAAGATGTCAGTAAACACAGGAGACAGCTGATCAGCACAGAGCTTCAGGGTGGAGGGGGAGACATTGTCAGGGCCAGCCGCTTTTCTGGTATTGAGTTTTCTGAATAGTCTGTTTACATCCCTTTCATTGATTGAGAGAGAGTCTGATGTGTCGGGGGAGGTCAGCGGTGTGGGGAGTGAGATACTGAAGGGGAGGGGGATGTGGAGGTGTGAGACTGAAGCTGTTGGAGGTGTCATGGGGGATGGTGTCAGGACTGAACTCTTTGTCTTCAAATCTGCAGTAGAACTGATTCAGATCGTTTGCAAGGCGTCGGTCGTTCATGGAGAGGAGGCTTTTGGCTTGTAGTTTGTGATCTGTCTTAGACCACGCCAAACAGAAGCAGAGTCGTTTGCTGAGAGCTGATGTTGGAGTTTCTCAGAGTATTGTCGTTTAGCATCTCTCACCGCCTTGCCAAAGACGTACTTCGACTCTCTAAAACGTGCCTTATCGCCACTCCTAAACGCCTCCTCCTTTTGCAATCTTAGCTGTTTCAGTTTTGGTGTGAACCAGGGCTTGTTGTTGTTGAAACTCACCCTGGTGCGTTGGTACGCAGCTGTCCTCGCAGAAGCTGATGTATGACGTCACAGCCTCTGCATATTCATCCAGACTTTGCGTTGCAGTCCTAAACATGTCCCAGTCAGTACAGTCCAAACACGCCTGAAGTTCCTCCATAGCTTTACTGCTCCACTGCCTGAATGTCCTCACTACAGGTTTACACAGCTTGAGTTTCTGCCTGTATGCAGGAATCAGGTGAACCATGGTGTGGTCAGAGTGGCCCAATGCAGCGCGGGGGACGGCGTGATAGGCTCCCTTGATGGTGTGTAGCAGTGATCCAAATATTCCCCTCTGGTGGGGCATTTAATAAACTGTTTATATTTTGGGAGTTCGTGGCTGAGGTTGCCTTTGTTAAAGTCACCAAGAACAATAACTAGGCAGTCCGGATAAGTCCTCTCCACACACAGTATCTGGTCGGCGAGTGTGCGCTGTGCCTCCTGCACATTAGCATGTGGTGGGATGTACACACCGACCAGTATGAATGAGGAGAACTCTCGGGGGGAATAAAAGGGTTTGCAGTTGATGATAAAGTTTCCAGAGTGGGAGAGCAGTGCTGCAGAATCACTGTCACATCGTTGCACCAGCCACTGTTTGTGTAAAAACATATTCCTCCACCTTTTGATTTGCCAGAGAGCTCCGTGTCACGATCCGCTCTGAGCAGCTGGAAGCCTCCCAGCTGCAGCGCCAAGTCAGGAATCGATCCACACAGCCAGGTCTCAGTGAAGCACAAAACACAAGATGAAGAGAAGTCCTGTTTCTACTAACCAGTAGCTGAAGAGAAGTCCCTGTTTCTACTAACCAGTAGATGAAGAGAAGTCCCTGTTTCTACTAACCAGTAGATGAAGAGAAGTCTCTGTTTCTACTAACCAGTAGATGAAGAGAAGTCTCTGTTTCTACTAACCAGTAGATGAAGAGAAGTCCCTGTTTCTACTAACCAGTAGATGAAGAGAAGTCCCTGTTTCTACTAACCAGTAGCTGAAGAGAAGTCCTGTTTCTACTAACCAGTAGCTGAAGAGAAGTCCCTGTTTCTACTAACCAGTAGCTGAAGAGAAGTCTCTGTTTCTACTAACCAGTAGATGAAGAGAAGTCCCTGTTTCTACTAACCAGTAGCTGAAGAGAAGTCCTGTTTCTACTAACCAGTAGCTGAAGAGAAGTCCTGTTTCTACTAACCAGTAGCTGAAGAGAAGTCCCTGTTTCTACTAACCAGTAGATGAAGAGAAGTCTCTGTTTCTACTAACCAGTAGCTGAAGAGAAGTCCCTGTTTCTACTAACCAGTAGCTGAAGAGAAGTCTCTGTTTCTACTAACCAGTAGCTGAAGAGAAGTCCCTGTTTCTACTAACCAGTAGCTGAAGAGAAGTCTCTGTTTCTACTAACCAGTAGATGAAGAGAAGTCCCTGTTTCTACTAACCAGTAGCTGAAGAGAAGTCCCTGTTTCTACTAACCAGTAGATGAAGAGAAGTCCCTGTTTCTACTAACCAGTAGATGAAGAGAAGTCCCTGTTTCTACTAACCAGTAGATGAAGAGAAGTCCCTGTTTCTACTAACCAGTAGATGAAGAGAAGTCCTGTTTCTACTAACCAGTAGATGAAGAGAATCCTGTTTCTACTAACCAGTAGCTGAAGAGAGTCTCTGTTTCTACTAACCAGTAGCTGAAGAGAAGTCCCTGTTTCTACTAACCAGTAGATGAAGAGAAGTCCTGTTTCTACTAACCAGTAGCTGAAGAGAAGTCCCTGTTTCTACTAACCAGTAGCTGAAGAGAAGTCCTGTTTCTACTAACCAGTAGCTGAAGAGAAGTCCCTGTTTCTACTAACCAGTAGATGAAGAGAAGTCCTGTTTCTACTAACCAGTAGCTGAAGAGAAGTCCCTGTTTCTACTAACCAGTAGCTGAAGAGAAGTCCTGTTTCTACTAACCAGTAGCTGAAGAGAAGTCCCTGTTTCTACTAACCAGTAGCTGAAGAGAAGTCCCTGTTTCTACTAACCAGTAGCTGAAGAGAAGTCCCTGTTTCTACTAACCAGTAGCTGAAGAGAAGTCCCTGTTTCTACTAACCAGTAGATGAAGAGAAGTCCCTGTTTCTACTAACCAGTAGCTGAAGAGAAGTCCCTGTTTCTACTAACCAGTAGCTGAAGAGAAGTCTCTGTTTCTACTAACCAGTAGCTGAAGAGAAGTCCCTGTTTCTACTAACCAGTAGCTGAAGAGAAGTCCCTGTTTCTACTAACCAGTAGATGAAGAGAAGTCCCTGTTTCTACTAACCAGTAGCTGAAGAGAAGTCCCTGTTTCTACTAACCAGTAGCTGAAGAGAAGTCCTGTTTCTACTAACCAGTAGCTGAAGAGAAGTCCTGTTTCTACTAACCAGTAGCTGAAGAGAAGTCCCTGTTTCTACTAACCAGTAGCTGAAGAGAAGTCCCTGTTTCTACTAACCAGTAGATGAAGAGAAGTCCCTGTTTCTACTAACCAGTAGCTGAAGAGAAGTCTCTGTTTCTACTAACCAGTAGCTGAAGAGAAGTCCTGTTTCTACTAACCAGTAGCTGAAGAGAAGTCTCTGTTTCTACTAACCAGTAGCTGAAGAGAAGTCTCTGTTTCTACTAACCAGTAGCTGAAGAGAAGTCCCTGTTTCTACTAACCAGTAGCTGAAGAGAAGTCCTGTTTCTACTAACCAGTAGATGAAGAGAAGTCCCTGTTTCTACTAACCAGTAGCTGAAGAGAAGTCTCTGTTTCTACTAACCAGTAGCTGAAGAGAAGTCCTGTTTCTACTAACCAGTAGCTGAAGCTCGTCCACTTTATTGCTTATGGAACGCACGTTGGAGAGAAATATTCCGGGTAGCGGCGTGCGAAGTCCGCAGTACCGGAGACGCACCAGTGTCCGGCTCTTTTCCCTCTCCTGTGGCGTTTGAGAGCTCGAATGCAGGTGAGGGAACCTTTTACGAGAATGTCCAGTAATTCCACGGAAGAACAGAGAAAAGTGGGAAAGTAATCCGCTGGAGTTGTTTCTCTAATGTTTAGGAGCTCTTCCCTAGTGAAAGCGTTCGGTGTACAGTGTGTAAACACTGAAACAACGCACAAAACAAGACAAAACAGGGCGCATCGTAACATCGAAGCTGCCATCCGCGGCGCCATCTTTGTTCTTTCCTGCAACGGCAGTTTCTCTGTATTTCCTTTCTCCTGTAATATGACTTGATCGCTTTAAACTCCGCACACTGAGCTCTGATTGGTCAGCAGGCGGTGCTTTCACTGAGTTGGTCTCTTAGCCTGCAACCTAACCTGCTCCGGACCAGGTTAGCCGCTTAGCATCAGTTACCATGGAGATCTAGCCCTCTAAGAAGAGAACAGCGTCGTAGGACCGGAAGCCCAGAGTTTTCCCTGAACTTAGCTAAGAGAAACTCCGGCTTCGTAGTACAGGCCTCTGTTGTTTACCTGTTGTTAACATGTTGTTTACCTGTTTTTATCTGTTGTTATCTGTTGTTTACCTGTTGTTTACCTGTTGTTTACCTGTTGTTAACATGTTGTTTACCTGTTCTTATCTGTTGTTTACCTGTTGTTAACATGTTGTTTACCTGTTGTTTACCTGTTGTTATCTGTTGTTTACCTGTTGTTTACCTGTTGTTAACATGTTGTTTACCTGTTGTTAACATGTTGTTTACCTGTTGTTATACCTGTTGTTACTGTTGTTTACCTGTTGTTTACCTGTTGTTTACCTGTTGTTAACATGTTGTTTACCTGTTGTTTACCTGTTGTTAACATGTTGTTTACCTGTTGTTTACCTGTTGTTTACCTGTTGTTATCTGTTGTTAACATGTTGTTTACCTGTTGTTATCTGTTGTTTACCTGTTGTTTACCTGTTGTTAACATGTTGTTTACCTGTTGTTTACCTGTTGTTAACATGTTGTTTACCTGTTGTTTACCTGTGTAGGAGCAGTTCATCGATGTGTGTAAGACACTGTACAACATGTTCAGTGAGGATCCAGAGGAGCAGCAGCTGTATCACTCCATCGCCACGGCAGCCAGCCTGCTGCTGAGGATCGGGGAGGTCGGGAAGAGGTTCGGGAACAGGAAGTCAGAGGCCCCGCCCCCTGAGGACCAACCCCCTGAGTCCCCGCCCACTGAGGGCCTACCCCCTGAGGCCCCGCCCCCCGATGGCCCACCCCCTGAGGCCCCGCCCCCTGAGGCCCCGCCCCCTCAGGCCCAGGTGAGGCTCAGGTGTGTCAGGCTCTGGAGGACGCTCAGCTGGAAGACGTGTCCTCCTCCGTCTCTCTGCAGGACGAGGACTCTGCTCTGATTGCAGAGCAGAGACAGGGCAGCGAGCTGGATGCTGATTGGTCGATCAGCTTTGAGCAGGTGCTGGCGTCCCTGCTGACGGAGCCGCCGCTCGTCCATTACTTTGAGAGGAAGAGAGACATCCGGAGCAAGATGGCTGCCTGCAAGGCCCAGAGAGCCGTGGAGCGCCAGACAAGCTCCACCTCCGAGCATGACCTCACACACCTGTCCCCCTGACAAGCTCCACCTGCGAGCATGACCTCACACACCTGTCCCCCTGACAAGCTCCACCTGCGAGCATGACCTCACACACCTGTCCCCCTGACAAGCTCCGCCTCCGAGCATGACCTCACACAGCTGTCCCCCTGACAAGCTCTGCCTGCGAGCATGACCTCCCACACCTGTCCCCCTGACAAGCTCCGCCTCCGAGCATGACCTCACACACCTGTCCCCCTGACAAGCTCCGCCTCCCAGCATGACCTCACACACCTGTCCCCCTGACAAGCTCCGCCTACGAGCATGACCTCACACACCTGTCCCCCTGACAAGCTCCGCCTCCGAACATGACCTCACACACCTGTCCCCCTCACAAGCTCCGCCTCTGAACATGACCTCACACACCTGTCCCCCTGACAAGCTCCGCCTCTGAACATGACCTCACACACCTGTCCCCCTGACAAGCTCCGCCTCCGAGCATGACCTCACACAGCTGTCCCCCTGACAAGCTCCTCGCCTCCGACACGACCTCACACACCTGTGCCCCTCACAGGCTCCGCCTCCTCACACGACCTTCACCCTTCTCACCTGTCTCACCTGTACAGTATTATCAGAATGATTCCAGATGTGCTTCGTTATAAAACCGCAGCTCCTCTGAAAGCTTTATATATTAATCATAACCTTAATAACACACACACACACACACACCACACACACACACACACACACACACACACACACACACACACACACACACACACACACACACACACACACACACACACACACACACACACACACACACACACTTTTTTATTAATCATGTCTGACCACCTGAGACTTTTATTTTGAAGTCACTGACGCCTTCGTGATGCTTGTGATGACATCACTGTTGTTTACTTCCTGTTGACGTGATGATGTCACTGTTGTTTACTTCCTGTTGACGTGATGATGTCACGGATGTTTTTAGTATGTCTTTATTCTGCTTTTACGTCCATGTCAGTTGTTGTCTAATAAACAATGAAGTGATGCCCGTCTCTTCTTCTGTGGTGCTTACGTCTCTTCTTCTGTGGTGCTTAGGTCTCTTCTTCTGTGGTGCTTAGGTCTCTTCTTCTGTGGTGCTTAGGTCTCTTCTTCTGTGGTGCTGACTCGTTCACAAACATGAGGGGAAACTAGTGTAATGATAATAAAGTGAAATGATAACAGAAACCAGGCGGTAAATAGTGATTGATTCTAAATTAAATCATTCTGATCATTCTGCAGAAATTCAGTCTGCAGACTACAGAGTAACTCATGAACTAGAGATCTGTAGTGATGGACTCAGACTCAGAGCTTCAGTCTGCAGACTACACAGTAACTCATGAAGCTAGAGATCTGTAGTGATGGACTCAGACTAGAGCTTCAGTCTGCAGACTACACAGTAACTCATGAAGCCAGAGATCTGTAGTGATGGACTCAGACTCAGAGCTTCAGTCTGCAGACTACAGAGTAACTCATGAAGCTAGAGATCTGTAGTGATGGACTCAGACTCAGAGCTTCAGTCTGCAGACTACAGAGTAACTCATGAAGCCAGAGATCTGTAGTGATGGACTCAGACTCAGAGCTTCAGTCTGGAGACTACAGTAACTCATGACTAGAGATCTGTAGTGATGGACTCAGACTCAGAGCTTCAGTCTGCAGACTACAGAGTAACTCATGAAGCCAGAGATCTGTAGTGATGGACTCAGCTCAGAGCTTCAGTCTGCAGACTACAGTAACTCATGAAGCTAGAGATCTGTAGTGATGGACTCAGACTCAGAGCTTCAGTCTGCAGACTACACAGTAACTCATGAAGCTAGAGATCTGTAGTGATGGACTCAGACTCAGAGCTTCAGTCTGCAGACTACAGAGTAACTCATGAAGCTAGAGATCTGTAGTGATGGACTCAGACTCAGAGCTTCAGTCTGCAGACTACAGAGTAACTCATGAAGCCAGAGATCTGTAGTGATGGACTCAGACTCAGAGCTTCAGTCTGCAGACTACAGAGTAACTCATGAAGCCAGAGATCTGTAGTGATGGACTCAGACTCAGAGCTTCAGTCTGCAGACTACAGAGTAACTCATGAAGCCAGAGATCTGTAGTGATGGACTCAGACTCAGAGCTTCAGTCTGCAGACTACAGAGTAACTCATGAAGCTAGAGATCTGTAGTGATGGACTCAGACTCAGAGCTTCAGTCTACAGACTACAGAGTAACTCATGAAGCCAGAGATCTGTAGTGATGGACTCAGACTCAGAGCTTCAGTCTGCAGACTACAGAGTAACTCATGAAGCTAGAGATCTGTAGTGATGGACTCAGACTCAGAGCTTCAGTCTGCAGACTACACAGTAACTCATGAAGCCAGAGATCTGTAGTGATGGACTCAGACTCAGAGCTTCAGTCTGCAGACTACAGAGTAACTCATGAAGCCAGAGATCTGTAGTGATGGACTCAGACTCAGAGCTTCAGTCTGCAGACTACAGAGTAACTCATGAAGCCAGAGATCTGTAGTGATGGACTCAGACTCAGAGCTTCAGTCTGCAGACTACAGAGATAACTCATGAAGCCAGAGATCTGTAGTGATGGACTCAGACTCAGAGCTTCAGTCTGCAGACTACAGAGTAACTCATGAAGCCAGAGATCTGTAGTGATGGACTCAGACTCAGAGCTTCAGTCTGGAGACTACACAGTAACTCATGAGCTAGAGATCTGTAGTGATGGACTCAGACTCAGAGCTTCAGTCTGCAGACTACAGAGTAACTCATGAAGCCAGAGATCTGTAGTGATGGACTCAGACTCAGAGCTTCAGTCTGCAGACTACAGAGTAACTCATGAAGCTAGAGATCTGTAGTGATGGACTCAGACTCAGAGCTTCAGTCTGCAGACTACAGAGTAACTCATGAAGCCAGAGATCTGTAGTGATGGACTCAGACTGAGAGCTTCAGTCTGCAGACTACAGAGTAACTCATGAAGCTAGAGATCTGTAGTGATGGACTCAGACTCAGAGCTTCAGTCTGCAGACTACAGAGTAACTCATGAAGCCAGAGATCTGTAGTGATGGACTCAGACTCAGAGCTTCAGTCTGCAGACTACACAGTAACTCTGAAGCCAGAGATCTGTAGTGATGGACTCAGACTCAGAGCTTCAGTCTGCAGACTACACAGTAACTCTGAAGCAGAGATCTGTAGTGATGGACTCAGACTCAGAGCTTCAGTCTGCAGACTACACAGTAACTCCTGAAGCCAGAGATCTGTAGTGATGGACTCAGACTCAGAGCTTCAGTCTGCAGACTACAGAGTAACTCATGAAGCCGAGATCTGTCGTGATGGACTCAGACTCAGAGCTCAGTCTGCAGACTACACAGTAACTCCTGAAGCCAGAGATCTGTAGTGATGGACTCAGACTCAGAGCTTCAGTCTGCAGACTACACAGTAACTCCTGAAGCCAGAGATCTGTAGTGATGGACTCAGACCTTTAACAGTTACTAAATCAGCATACTATCACCTGAAGAACATTCTAGGATTAAAAAACTAATGTCACAGCAGGATTTAAGAAGCTTTTCCATGCTTTATCTCAGTAGACTGGACTACTGTAATGGTGTCTTCACAGGTCTCACTAACACATCCATCAGAACGCTGCAGCTGATTCAGTACGCTGCTTCTCGAGTCCTCTCTAACACTAAGAGAGTGGATCAGTCCGGTTCTGAAGTCTTTACACTGGTTCCTCACTAACACTAAGAGAGTGGATCAGTCCGGTTCTGAAGTCTTCCAGTCGACCAAAGGGGTCAGGGTCAGGGCGGGCAGGCGGGGCGTTATTTTCAAAAGCTTTTTTAGTCTGATGCTTCGATTCATTTGAAACAGACCGTTCAACAAAAGGATTCCCACAATCTAAATATTGGATTGCTCTTTCTTAGTAAGATCCCATTTTCATTACATGGTGGTCTTACCTTGACTTGAAGATGAAGTCCATGCTATCCTTCTGGACAACAATCTCTATTACTTTTTGTAAAGTCCTCCTTATCTTCCTGTAGTTTCAAAAGTCTAGTTTGTTGTTTGCGTCTCCCGTCTCTGCGTAGAATAACAGCAGCAACAAGAACCTGTGGGCTCACGTGCGCCCCCTGCAGTGCGGCAGAGGTTATGGCTGCCTCCCTGGTGCTTTTTTCATTGCCGTTGTACGATGAGACCAGCGAGCCTAAATAATATCATATATACGTGAAATAAGTTATTTAGAGACTATGGATGCGAGGACACATGTAATAAAGGGATCTACAAACATTACATTGGTGACCTACAGTGAGATGGTAACAGGCATGCGCTTAGGGCCCGCGCTCCAGCCAGTTCCTGTGGGGTGACGCATCTGAGGTGAGGCAGAGCTGATCTGTGCCTCACCTCACCCCACAGGAACTGGCTGGAGCGCGCTCATAAAATAAGTGGCCGCGCAAAATGAGTGCCCGCGCTCCAGCCAGTTCCTGTGGGGTGACGTGAGGCAGAGCTCGTCCCTGCCTCACTTCTCATCGCTCCCCGTATTGTAGCGGAGCTCGGCAAATTTGCCGATTTTGACTATAAAAAGCGACTGGAATCATAAAGAAATCATACTTACAACACAGATCAGTGGAGACATTTCATTATTATTATTTAGTTTTTCTTTAGTTTTTTTCTGTTCATTGGAGTATGACAGGTGAAGCAGCCTCCTACCTCCCCTGCCTCCCCTGCCTCCCCTACCTCCCCTGCCTCCCCTCCCTCCCCTACCTCCCTACCTCCCTGCCTCCCCTGCCTCCCCTGCCTCCCCTACCTCCCCTACCTCCCTGCCTCCCCTACCTCCCCTGCCTCCCCTGCTTCCCTGCCTCCCCTGCCTCCCCTACCTCCCTGCCTCCCCTGACTGCACGTCGCTGCACTGCAGTATGCCTTTTGTTCATGTATTCTGTACCTGCTGGGTTTGTTTATTTCATTATCTTTGCTTTTTTGCCTGTTGTTAAATGCCATTTAATAATAATGTGTTTATGCTGTATTTATTCTTAAATGTCTTTTGTTGTTATTTTGTAAAGCACTTGGAATTCTCGCGTGCTGAAAGGTGTTATATAAATAAACTTGCCTTGAAAAGTAGATGAATATATTTAATATTAAAGCACTATCGTTTTAATGTATATTAATACAGGTTTATTATTGTTATTGTTGTTATTGTTGTTATTATTGTTCTTATCTGAGCTCCTCCAAGTTGTTGCTGCCACACGATTTCAAGATTCTATTGAACAGCTGTTCATGGAAACTGCATCAAATCATAAACCGGAACTGCTCGGCTCGGCTGTGACGTCAGTGTCACTTGAGTGTGACGTCAGTATCACGTGTCACGGCGGTTCAAACTGAAACATTCAGAACCATGGGTCAAGAGTTCCTCGTGCTCCGGTGTTTCACCTGTCAGAGCTTCCAGGTCCAACAGGTAACAACACACACACACACACCCACACACACACACACACCACACACACACACCACACACACACACACACACACACACATATAAGGTAACACGCCATCTCACACACATTTGAATCTTCTTCTTCTGGGGTTTCAGAGGCGGCTTCACCGCCCCCTACTGGATACATAATAAACTGCCTTTTCAGAAAACACTCCAATAACTAACGGAAAACACTAATACAAATATAAAATACATATAAAAGGGGGAGATTAACTAAACATTAAGCTAAGCTTGATATACTCAATTGAGTCCTGATATAATCTCTCCTTTCTTTGGCTCTTCTTCCTCATTTAGGTTCTCTTGGATCAATTCTTTATTTTCATCTAATTTTCTCTCTTTGGGCAATGCTTGGGGGTCTCGTGGGGGTCTCGTGGGGGTCTGGGGTGGGTGGATTAAGTGCATAATATAATGAAACGTTGATCTTTATCATTGAACACTTTGCCCTGTGCTGTGTCTGTCAGGTGAAGAAAGTGAACAAGTGGACCTGTAAGCTGTGTGGAGAGAAACAGTCTCTGCTAAAGGTTAGCATCACTCATTCATTCAGAGAAACAGTCTCTGCTAAAGGTTAGCATCACTCATTCATTCAGAGAAACAGTCTCTGCTAAAGGTTAGCATCACTCATTCATTCAGAGAAACAGTCTCTGCCAAAGGTTAGCATCATTCATTCATTCAGAGAAACAGTCTCTGCTAAAGGTTAGCATCACTCATTCATCCATCCTTCATTCAGAGAAACAGTCTCTGCTAAAGGTTAGCATCACTCATTCATTCAGAGAAACAGTCCTCTGCCAAAGGTTAGCATCACTCATTCATTCAGAGAAACAGTCTCTGCTAAAGGTTAGCATCACTCATTCCTTCATTCAGAGAAACAGTCTCTGCTAAAGGTTAGCATCACTCATTCATCCATTCCTTCATTCAGAGAAACAGTCTCTGCTAAAGGTTAGCATCACTCATTCATTCAGAGAAACAGTCTCTGCTAAAGGTTAGCATCACTCATTCATTCAGAGAAACAGTCTCTGCTAAAGGTTAGCATCACTCATTCATTCAGAGAAACAGTCTCTGCTAAAGGTTAGCATCACTCATTCATTCAGAGAAACAGTCTCTGCTAAAGGTTAGCATCACTCATTCATCCATTCCTTCATTCAGAGAAACAGTCTCTGTTAAAGGTTAGCATCACTCATTCATTCAGAGAAACAGTCTCTGCTAAAGGTTAGCATCACTCATTCATTCATTCAGAGAAACAGTCTCTGCTAAAGGTTAGCATCACTCATTCATTCAGAGAAACAGTCTCTGCTAAAGGTTAGCATCACTCACTCATTCATTCAGAGAAACAGTCTCTGCTAAAGGTTAGCATCACTCATTCATTCAGAGAAACAGTCTCTGCTAAAGGTTAGCATCACTCATTCATTCAGAGAAACAGTCTCTGCTAAAGGTTAGCATCACTCATTCATTCATTCAGAGAAACAGTCTCTGCTAAAGGTTAGCATCACTCATTCATTCATTCAGAGAAACAGTCTCTGCTAAAGGTTAGCATCACTCATTCATTCAGAGAAACAGTCTCTGCTAAAGGTTAGCATCACTCATTCATTCAGAGAAACAGTCTCTGCTAAAGGTTAGCATCACTCATTCATTCATTCAGAGAAACAGTCTCTGCTAAAGGTTAGCATCACTCATTCATTCAGAGAAACAGTCTCTGCTAAAGGTTAGCATCACTCATTCATTCAGAGAAACAGTCTCTGCTAAAGGTTAGCATCACTCATTCATTCAGAGAACAGTCTCTGCTAAAGGTTAGCATCACTCATTCATTCAGAGAAACAGTCTCTGCTAAAGGTTAGCATCACTCATTCATTCAGAGAAACAGTCTCTGCTAAAGGTTAGCATCACTCATTCATTCAGAGAAACAGTCTCTGCTAAAGGTTAGCATCACTCATTCATTCAGAGAAACAGTCTCTGCTAAAGGTTAGCATCACTCATTCATTCATTCAGAGAAACAGTCTCTGCTAAAGGTTAGCATCACTCATTCATTCAGAGAAGACATCTCTGCTAAAGGTTAGCATCACTCATTCATTCAGAGAAACAGTCTCTGCTAAAGGTTAGCATCACTCATTCATTCAGAGAAACAGTCTCTGCTAAAGGTTAGCATCACTCATTCATTCAGAGAAACAGTCTCTGCTAAAGGTTAGCATCACTCATTCATTCAGAGAAACAGTCTCTGCTAAAGGTTAGCATCACTCATTCATTCAGAGAAACAGTCTCTGCTAAAGGTTAGCATCACTCATTCATTCAGAGAAACAGTCTCTGCTAAAGGTTAGCATCACTCATTCATTCAGAGAAACAGTCTCTGCTAAAGGTTAGCATCACTCATTCATTCAGAGAAAACAGTCTCTGCTAAAGGTTAGCATCACTCATTCATTCAGAGAAACAGTCTCTGCTAAAGGTTAGCATCACTCATTCATTCAGAGAAACAGTCTCTGCTAAAGGTTAGCATCACTCATTCAGAGAAACGTCATTGTGTCAGCTGAACCCTGACTGTGCTCTGATTGGCTGGCAGGAGTTTGGGCGGGGCTCCGGGGCCGACTGCAGACGTCACGTTCAGAAACTGAATGCCATGAGAGGAGCCAAGATGGAGGACCAGGAGCAGCACACCTTGTCACTATGGTAACCAGCCTATCCCATAATACTCCTCACCTGTCCGTCACCTGCAGGAGATCTAAAGCTAAAACTGCTGAGTCACTGTTTGAATGTTTCTAACAGGAAGCAGGAGGGAGAGGAGGAACCTGAGGAACAGGTGAACACACACACACACACACACACACCCACACAAACACACACACACATGAACACACACACACACACACACACACACACACACATGAACACACACATGAACACACACGAACACACACACACACACATACACAAACATGAACACACACGAACACACACACAAACACCACACACACACACACACACACACACATGAACACACACATGAACACACACGAACACACACACACACATACACAAACATGAACACACACGAACACACACACACACACCACACACACACACACACACACATGAACACACACAAAGACACACACACACACACATGAACACACACAAACACACACACACACACACACACATGAACACACACAAACACACACAACACACACACACATGAAACACACACGACACACACACACACAAACACACACACACACGAACACACACACACACACGAACACACACACACAACACGAACACACACAACATGAACACACAGACACGAACACACACACACACAGACACGAACACACACACACACACAGACACGAACACACACACACGAACACACACACGAACACACACACACGAACACACACACACACACACATGAACACACACGAACACACACACACACGAACACACACAACATACACACACACACGAACACACACACACGAACACACACACACACACATGAACACACACGAACACACACACACACGAACACACACACGAACACACACAAACACAAGACACACACGAACACACACACACAAACACACACACGAACACACACACACACACACAAACACACACACACACAAAGACACACACGAACACACACACACAAAGACACACACAAACACACACAAACACACACACACACAAAGAACACACACACACACAAAGACGAACACACAAACATGAACACACACACACTAATGTCCTCTCCTCCTCAGGTGGGCTGGCCCAGGTGAGCAGCTGGAGTAAATACGTGGGACACACCTGAGGAGGCGGGGCCAAAGGAGGAGGATGTTTTGATGGACAGCCAGCAGCTCCATGTCAACAGCGTGATTGACAGGTGACGATGGTTTAAAAAATCTGATGACCACATCATGCCCACCGTACTGTGGGGCAGTGTTATGATCTGATGCACCGTACTGGGGGGCAGTGTTATGATCTGATGCACCGTACTGTGGGGGCAGTGTTATGATCTGAGGCACCGTACTGTGGTGGGGCAGTGTTATGATCTGATGCACCGTACTGTGGGGCCAGTGTTATGATCTGATGACACCGTACTGTGGGGGCAGTGTTATGATCTGTTGCACGTACTGTGTGGCAGTGTTATGATCGATGCACCGTACTGTGGGGGCAGTGTTATGATCTGATGCACCGTACTGTGGGGGCAGTGATGATCTGATGCCACCGTACTGTGGGGGCAGTGTTATGATCTGATGCACCGTACTGTGGGGGCAGTGTTATGATCTGATGCACCGTTACTGTGGGGCAGTGTTATGATCTGATGCACCGTACTGTGGGGCAGTGTTATGATCTGATGCACTGTACTGTGGGGGCAGTGTTATGATCTGATGCACTGTACTGTGGGGCCAGTGTTATGATCTGATGCACCGTACTGGGGGCAGGTTATGATCTGATGCACTGTACTGTGGGGCCAGTGTTATGATCTGATGCACTGTACTGTGGGGCCAGTGTTATGATCTGATGCACTGTACTGTGGGGCCAGTGTTATGATCTGATGCACCGTACTGTGGGGGCAGTGTTATGATTGATGCACGTACTGTGGGGGCAGTGTTATGATCTGATGCACTGTACTGTGGGGCAGTGTTATGATCTGATGCACGTACTGTGGGGCCAGTGTTATGATCTGATGCACCGTACTGTGGGGCCAGTGTTATGATCTGATGCACTGTACTGTGGGGCCAGTGTTATGATCTGATGCACCGTACTGGGGGCAGTGTTATGATCTGATGCACTGTACTGTGGGGCAGTGTTATGATCTGAGCACTGTACTGTGTGGCAGTGTTATGATCTGATGCCCGTACTGTGGGGGCAGTGTTATGATCTGATGCACTGTACTGTGTGGGCAGTGTTATGATCTGATGCACTGTACTGTGGGGCAGTGTTATGATCTGATGCACTGTACTGTGGGCAGTGTTATGATCTGATGCACCGTACTGTGTGGGCAGTGTTATGATCTGATGCACCGTACTGTGGGGCAGTGTTATGATCTGATGCACCGTACTGTGGGGGTCAGGTTATGATCTGATGCACTGTACTGTGGGCAGTGTTATGATCTGATGCACCGTACTGTGGGCAGTTGTTATGATCTGATGCACCGTACTGTGGGGGCAGTGTTATGATCTGATGCACGTACTGTGGGGGCAGTGTTATGATCTGATGCACTGTACTGTGGGGCAGTGTTATGATCTGATGCCCGTACTGTGGGGCCAGTGTTATGATCTGATGCACCGTACTGTGGGGCCAGTGTTATGATCTGATGCACCGTACTGTGGGGCAGTGTTATGATCTGATGCACCGTACTGTGGGGCCAGTGTTATGATCTGATGCACTGTACTGTGGGGGCAGTGTTATGATCTGATGAAGCATATATGAAACATATAAACAGTCTGTGTTTATAAGATGTGATTCTGAATCCAGGAAGCTGCTTTTAGTAAGGTCTGTGATGTTTGACAGGAAGAGGAAGAAGAGAGGTCAGGAGGCAGGACACCTGGACAGGTAACATGCTGACATCATCAGTTATTATCTCAGGTCCTATCAGAGTGTTTCTGCTTTAAAGACCTTCTTTGTGTGTGCAGTCCAGCTTCAGAGAGACCCTCAGACCCTCTGACCAGTGAGGAGAGCCTCTGGATCCTGCTGGTTCCCTCAGTGTTGAATGGCAGGTGGGCGGAGCTTCCTCTATGATCAGTGAGACTCCGCCCCCCACTAGGCCCCGCCCCCTACGTCCTGTTTCCTCCATGTTTGACAGCGGAGAGGATTTCAGTTTGGATTTATAAACTGTTTATGTTTATCACTGAGTCTGTGTATCACTCTGAGTCTGTTATGTTTATCACTCTGAGTCTGTGTATCACTCTGAGTCTGTTATGTTTATCACTGAGTCTGTGTATCACTCTGAGTCTGTTATGTTTATCTCTGAGTCTGTTATGTTTATCACTGAGTCTGTGTATACTCTCAGTCTGTGTATCACTCTGAGTCTGTTATGTTTATCACTGAGTCTGTGTATCACTCTGAGTCTGTTATGTTTATCACTGAGTCTGTTATGTTTATCACTGAGTCTGTGTTAACTCTCAGTCTGTGTATCACTCTCAGTCTGTTATGTTTATCACTGAGTCTGTATCACTCTGAGTCTGTTATGTTTATCACTGAGTCTGTGTATCACTCTGAGTCTGTTATGTTTATCACTGAGTCTGTGTATCACTCTGAGTCTGTATCACTCTGAGTCTGTTATGTTTATCACTGAGTCTGTGTATCACTCTTGTCTGTATCACTCTGAGTCTGTTATGTTTATCACTCTGAGTCTGTGTATCACTCTGAATCACTCTGAGTCTGTTATGTTTATCACTGAGTCTGTATCACTCTGAGTCTGTTATGTTTATCACTGAGTCTGTGTATCACTCTGAGTCTGTATCACTCTGAGTCTGTATCACTCTGAGTCTGTTATGTTTATCACTGAGTCTGTTATGTTTATCACTGAGTCTGTGTATCACTCTGAGTCTGTATCACTCTGAGTCTGTTATGTTTATCACTGAGTCTGTTATGTTTATCACTCTCAGTCTGTGTATCACTCTGAGTCTGTTATGTTTATCACTCTGAGTCTGTGTATCACTCTGAGTCTGTTATGTTTATCACTGAGTCTGTTATGTTTATCACTCTCAGTCTGTGTATCACTCTGAGTCTGTTATGTTTATCACTCTCAGTCTGTGTATCACTCTGAGTCTGTTATGTTTATCACTCTGAGTCTGTGTATCACTCTGTCTGTATCACTCTCAGTCTGTATCACTCTGAGTCTGTGTATCACTCTGTCTGTATCACTCTCAGTCTGTGTATCACTCTCAGTCTATCACTCTCAGTCTATCACTCTCAGTCTGCGTATCACTCTCAGTCTGTGTATCACTCTCAGTCTGCTCAGTCTGTGTATCACTCTGTGTATCACTCCAGTCTATCACTCTCAGTCTGCGTATCACTCTCAGTCTGCGTATCACTCTCAGTCTGTGTATCACTCTCAGTCTGTTTATGTTTATCACTCTGACCCTGTTTGTTTGTTTGTGTTCCTAAAGTGCATTAAAGTGTTGATCTCAGCAGTACAGATTGTTTATTCTTGTTGACAGCAGCATCATGTTTCTGTGATGAAAAAACATCCGGAGTCTGGGCCTCAAGTTTTATTCAGATTCATAAAGCAGGACAAAGAGCAGCGAGACAGAGGGCGTATCAATCAGAGAAAGTAAGTATCAATGAGAGAAAGTACATATCAATCAGAGAAAGTAAGCATCAATCAGAGAAAGTATACATCAATCAGAGAAAGTATATATCAATCAGAGAAAGTATATATCAATCAGAGAAAGTATACATCAATCAGAGAAAGTATATATCAATCAGAGAAAGTACGCATCAATCAGAGAAAGTACGCATCAATCAGAGAAAGTATGTATCAATCAGAGAAAGTACGCATCAATCAGAGAAAGTACGTATCAATCAGAGAAGTACGCATCAATCAGAGAAAGTATACATCAATCAGAGAAAGTACGCATCAATCAGAGAAAGTACGCATCAATCAGAGAAAGTACGCATCAATCAGAGAAAGTATACATCAAATCAGAAAGTATATATCAATCAGAGAACATATTGATTAGATAAAGTATATATTAATTAGATAGTCTATATATCTGAGACGTTGAGGTAAATATGAACGAGAAGATGATTGGTTACTATATCAGAGTGACCTCAGAGGACAGGAAGTGGCTGCAGGATCTGAATCTGGTTTAACAGATGACGTCAGCAGTGACATGACGTAATGATGACATCACGGTGACATCATCAGGTTCTGTGTGGGGGGTGGAACTGGATGGCGTCGAGGGCGGCGCCGATATCGAAGTCTTTGGCCCGAAGGAGACGAGTGAGCCAGCCGCCCTCATCTGAGAAACCCATCGCCAACATCTGGGAGAGGGTCTCCATCTGGCGGGGTCTGACAGAGAGACAGGTAGTTAGAGAGACAGTACATCTGGGAGAGGGTCTCCACCTGGCGGGGGTCTGACAGAGAGACAGGTAGAGAGAGACAGGTAGAGAGAGAGACAGTACATCTGGGAGAGGGTCTCCACCTGACGGGGGTCTGAGAGACAGACAGGTAGAGAGAGACAGGTAGTTAGAGAGACAGTACATCTGGGAGAGGGTCTCCACCTGGCGGGGGTCTGACAGAGAGACAGGTAGAGAGAGAGACAGGTAGAGAGAGAGACAGGTAGTTAGAGAGACAGTACATCTGGGAGAGGGTCTCCACCTGGCGGGGGTCTGAGAGAGAGACAGGTAGAGAGAGAGACAGGTAGTTAGAGAGAGACAGGTAGAGAGAAAGACAGTACATCGGGGAGAGGGTCTCCACCTGGCGGGGGTCTGAGAGAGAGAGAGACAGGTAGAGAGAGAGCAGGTAGAGAGAGAGACAGTACATCTGGGAGAGGGTCTCCACCTGGCGGGGGTCTGAGAGACAGACAGGTAGAGAGAGAGACAGTACATCTGGGAGAGGGTCTCCACCTGGCGGGGGTCTGAGAGAGAGACAGGTAGAGAGAAAGACAGGTAGAGAGAGAGACAGGTAGTTAGAGAGACAGGTAGAGAGACAGGTAGAGAGAGAGAGATGTAGTTGGAGAGACAGGTAGAGAGACAGTAGAGAGAGAGACAGGTGGTTAGAGAGACAGGTAGAGAGAGACGGGTAGAGAGAGACAGGTAGTTAGAGAGACAGGTAGAGAGAGAGACAGGTAGAGAGAGAGACAGGTAGAGAGACCGGTAGAGAGAGAGACAGGTAGAGAGAGAACAGGTAGTTAGAGAGACGGGTAGAGAGAGAGACAGGTAGAGAGAAGACAGGTAGAGAGAGAGACAGGTAGTTAGAGAGACAGGTAGAGAGAGAGACAGGTAGAGAGAGAGACAGATAGAGAGACAGGTAGATAGAGAGACAGTAGTTAGAGAGACGGGTAGAGAGAGAGACAGATAGAGAGACAGTAGAGAGAGAGACAGGTAGAGAGACAGGTAGATAGAGAGACAGGTAGTTAGAGAGACGGGTAGAGAGAGAGACAGGTAATTAGAGAGACAGGTAGAGAGAGAGACAGATAGAGAGACAGGTAGATAGAGAGACAGGTAGTTAGAGAGACGGGTAGAGAGAGAGACAGATAGAGAGACAGGTAGTTAGAGAGACCGGTTAGAGAGAGAGACAGGTGAGAGAGAGAGACAGGTAGAGAGAGAGACAGATAGAGAGACAGGTAGATAGAGAGACAGGTAGTTAGAGAGACGGGTAGGAGAGAGACAGGTAATTAGAGAGACAGGTAGAGAGAGACAGGTAGAGAGAGAGACATGTAGTTAGAGAGACAGGTAGAGAGAGACAGGTAGAGAGAGAGACAGAGAGAGAGAGACAGGTAGTTAGAGAGACGGGTAGAGAGAGACAGGTAGAGAGAGAGACAGGTAGTTAGAGAGACAGGTAGAGAGACAGGTAGAAAGAGAGACAGTTAGAGAGAGAGACAGGAGTTTAAAGAGACGGTAGAGAGAGAGACAGGTAGAGAGGGACAGGTAGAGAGAGAGCAGGTAGAGAGACAGGTAGAGTAGAGAGAGAGACCGGTAGAGAGACAGACAGGTAGAGAGAGAGACAGGTAGAGAGGAAAGACAGGTAGAGAGAGAGACAGGTTAGAGAGAGAGGGACAGGTAGAGAGAGAGACAGGTAGAGACAGGTAGAGAGACAGGTAGAGAGACAGGTAGAGAGACAGACAGGTAGAGAGACAGACAGGTAGAGAGACAGGTAGAGAGAGAGACAGGTAAGAGAGAGACAGGTAGTTAGAGAGACGGGTAGAGAGAGGGACAGGTAATTAGAGAGACAGGTAGAGAGAGAGACAGGTAGAGAGAGAGACATGTAGTTAGAGAGACAGGTAGAGAGAGAGACAGGTAGAGAGAGACAGGTAGAGAGAGAGACAGGTAGTTAGAGAGACAGGTAGAGAGAGACAGGTAGAGAGAGAGACAGGTAGTTAGAGAGACAGGTAGAGAGACAGGTAGTTAGAGGACAGGTAGAGAGAGAGACAGGTAGTTAGAGAGACGGGTAGAGTGAGACAGGTAGAGAGAGGGAGACAGGTAGTTAGAGAGACAGTACATCTGGGAGAGGGTCTCCACCTGGGGGGGTCTGAGAGAGAGAGAGACAGGTAGAGAGACAGGTAGAGAGAGAGACAGGTGGTTAGAGAGACAGGTAGATAGAGAGACAGGTAGATAGAGAGACAGGTAGAGAGAGAGACGGGTAGAAGAGACAGGTAGTTAGAGAGAGAGACAGGTAGAGAGAGAGACAGGTAGAGAGAGAGACAGATAGAGAGACCGTAGAGAGAGAGACAGGTAGAGAGAGAGACAGGTAGTTAGAGAGAGGGTAGAGAGAGAGACAGGTAGAGAGAGGACAGGTAGAGAGAGAGACAGGTAGTTAGAGAGACAGGTAGAGAGAGACAGGTAGAGAGAGAGACAGATAGAGAGACAGGTAGATAGAGAGACAGGTAGTTAGAGAGACGGGTAGAGAGAGAGACAGGTAATTAGAGAGACAGGTAGAGAGAGAGACAGATAGAGAGACAGGTAGATAGAGAGACAGGTAGTTAGAGAGACGGGTAGAGAGAGAGACAGATAGAGAGACAGGTAGTTAGAGAGACCGGTAGAGAGAGAGACAGGTAGAGAGAGAGACAGGTAGAGAGAGAGACAGATAGAGAGACAGGTAGATAGAGAGACAGGTAGTTAGAGAGACGGGTAGTAGAGAGAGAGACAGGTAATTAGAGAGACAGGTAGAGAGAGAGACAGGTAGAGAGAGAGACATGTAGTTAGAGAGACAGGTAGAGAGAGAGACAGGTAGAGAGAGAGACAGAGAGAGACAGGTAGTTAGAGAGACGGGTAGAGAGAGACAGGTAGTTCGAGAGACAGGTAGAGAGAGAGACGGGTAGAGAGAGAGACAGATAGAGAGACCGGTAGAAAGAGAGACAGTTAGAGAGAGAGACAGGTAGTTAAAGAGACGGGTAGAGAGAGAGACAGGTAGAGAGACAGGTAGAGAGAGAGACAGGTAGAGAGAGAGACAGATAGAGAGACAGGTATTTAGAGAGACAGGTAGAGAGACAGGTAGAGAGAGAGACCGGTAGAGAGACAGACAGGTAGAGAGAGAGACAGGTAGAGAGAAAGACAGGTAGAGAGAGAGACAGGTAGAGAGAGAGACAGGTAGAGAGAGAGACAGGTAGAGACACAGGTAGAGAGACAGGTAGAGAGACAGACAGGTAGAGAGACAGACAGGTAGAGAGACAGGTAGAGAGAGAGACAGGTAGAGAGACAGACAGGTAGAGAGAGGACAGGTAGTTAGAGAGACGGGTAGAGAGAGAGACAGGTAATTAGAGAGACAGGTAGAGAGAGAGACAGGTAGAGAGAGAGACATGTAGTTAGAGAGACAGGTAGAGAGAGAGACAGGTAGAGAGAGACAGGTAGAGAGAGAGACAGGTAGTTAGAGAGACAGGTAGAGAGAGACAGGTAGAGAGACAGGTAGTTAGAGAGACAGGTAGAGAGAGACAGGTAGTTAGAGAGACGGGTAGAGTGAGACAGGTAGAGAGAGGGAGACAGGTAGTTAGAGAGACAGTACATCTGGGAGAGGGTCTCCACCTGGCGGGGGTCTGAGAGAGAGACAGGTAGAGAGAGAGACAGGTAGAGAGAGAGACAGGTAGTTAGAGAGACAGGTAGAGAGACAGGTAGAGATAGAGAGATGTAGTTGGAGAAACAGGTAGAGAGACAGGTAGAGAGAGACAGGTGGTTAGAGAGACAGGTAGATAGAGAGACAGGTAGATAGAGAGACAGGTAGAGAGAGAGACGGGTAGAGAGAGACAGGTAGAGAGACAGGTAGAGAGAGAGACAGGTAGAGAGACAGACAGGTAGAGAGAGAGACAGGTAGTTAGAGAGACGGGTAGAGAGAGAGACAGGTAATTAGAGAGACAGGTAGAGAGAGAGACAGGTAGAGAGAGAGACATGTAGTTAGAGAGACAGGTAGAGAGAGAGACAGGTAGAGAGAGACAGGTAGAGAGAGAGACAGGTAGTTAGAGAGACAGGTAGAGAGAGACAGGTAGAGAGAGAGACAGGTAGTTAGAGAGACAGGTAGAGAGACAGGTAGTTAGAGAGACAGGTAGAGAGAGAGACAGGTAGTTAGAGAGACGGGTAGAGTGAGACAGGTAGAGAGAGGGAGACAGGTAGTTAGAGAGACAGTACATCTGGGAGAGGGTCTCCACCTGGCGGGGGTCTGAGAGAGAGACAGGTAGAGAGAGAGACAGGTAGAGAGAGAGACAGGTAGTTAGAGAGACAGGGAGATGTAGTTGGGAGAAACAGGTAGAGACAGGTAGAGAGAGAGACAGGTGGTTAGAGAGACAGGTAGATAGAGAGACAGGTAGATAGAGAGACACGTAGAGAGAGAGACGGGTAGAGAGAGACAGGTAGTTAGAGAGACAGGTAGAGAGACAGGTAGAGAGAGAGACAGGTAGAGAGAGAGACAGATAGAGAGACCGGTAGAGAGAGAGACAGGTAGAGAGAGAGACAGGTAGTTAAAGAGACGGGTAGAGAGAGAGACAGTAGTAGAGAGAGAGACAGGTAGAGAGAGAGACAGGTAGTTAGAGAGACAGGTAGAGAGAGAGACAGGTAGAGAGAGAGACAGGTAGAGAGAGAGACAGATAGAGAGACAGGTAGATAGAGAGACAGGTAGTTAGAGAGACGGGTAGAGAGAGAGACAGGTAATTAGAGAGACAGGTAGATAGAGAGACAGGTAGTTAGAGAGACGGGTAGAGAGAGAGACAGATTAGAGAGACAGGTAGATAGAGAGACAGGTAGTTAGAGAGACCGGTAGAGAGAGAGACAGGTAGAGAGAGAGACAGGTAGAGAGAGAGACAGATAGAGAGACAGGTAGATAGAGAGACAGGTAGTTAGAGAGACGGGTAAAGAGAGAGACAGGTAATTAGAGAGACGGGTAGAGAGAGAGACAGGTAGAGAGAGAGAGACATGTAGTTAGAGAGACAGGTAGAGAGAGAGACAGGTAGAGAGAGAGACAGAGAGAGAGAGACAGGTAGTTAGAGAGACGGGTAGAGAGAGACAGGTAGTTCGAGAGACAGGTAGAGAGAGAGACGGGTAGAGAGAGAGACAGATAGAGAGACCGGTAGAAAGAGAGACAGTTAGAGAGAGACAGGTAGTTAAAGAGACGGGTAGAGAGAGAGACAGGTAGAGAGACAGGTAGAGAGAGAGACAGGTAGAGAGAGAGACAGATAGAGAGACAGGTAGTTAGAGAGACAGGTAGAGAGACAGGTAGAGAGAGAGACCGGTAGAGAGACAGACAGGTAGAGAGAGAGACAGGTAGAGAGAGAGACAGGTAGAGAGAGAGAGACAGGTAGAGACACAGGTAGAGACAGGTAGAGAGACAGACAGGTAGAGAGACAGGTAGAGAGAGAGACAAGTAGAGAGACAGACAGGTAGAGAGACAGGTAGAGAGAGAGACAGGTAGTTAGAGAGACGGGTAGAGAGAGAGACAGGTAATTAGAGAGACAGGTAGAGAGAGAGACACGTAGAGAGAGAGACATGTAGTTAGAGAGACAGGTAGAGAGAGAGACAGGTAGAGAGAGAGACAGGTAGTTAGAGAGACAGGTAGAGAGAGACAGGTAGAGAGAGACAGGTATTTAGAGAGACAGGTAGAGAGACAGGTAGTTAGAGAGACAGGTAGAGAGAGAGACAGGTAGTTAGAGAGACGGGTAGAGTGAGACAGGTAGAGAGAGAGACAGGTAGTTTGAGAGACGGGTAGAGAGAGAGCAGATAGAGAGACCGGTAGAGAGAGACAGTTAGAGAGAGAGACAGGTAGTTAAAGAGACGGGTAGAGAGAGAGACAGGTAGTTAGAGAGACAGGTAGAGAGAGAGACAGGTAGAGAGAGAGACACGTAGAGAGACAGGTAGAGAGAGAGACAGGTAGAGAGACAGGTAGAGAGAGAGACAGGTAGAGAGAGAGACAGGTGTAGAGAGAGAGACAGGTAGTCACCTTGGGGCAGGTCAGGGTACAGAGCCGCCTCCCTCAGACCTGTTGGACCCTGCTGTCCCGACGAGGGAGCCTGGTTCTGAGCCTGGTTCTGAGCCTGGACCTGGTTCTGAGCCTGGTTCTGAGCCTGGACCTGGTTCTGAGCCTGGTTCTGAGCCTGGACCTGGACTGTAAGGTCTTTGTCCTGGTTCTGGCCCTTGCCTTGGTCCTGTTTCTGGTTCTTGTTCTCATCCGGGTCCTGTTCTGGGTCCTGTTTCTTGTCCTGGTTCTGGTCCGGGTCCAGGTCCCCGGGTTGGAGGGACTGCAGCTCTCCGCTGGACGGGTCGACTTCTCGGGGGTTCAGGTGAGTCCACTCCTCATCAGAGTCTCTGCACACCTGCATAGCAAAGACTTGGTCACTGGTAGAACTGGACTGAGATCAGAACTGGACTGAGATCAGAACTGGACTGGATCAGAACTGGACTGGGATCAGAACTGGACTGTGATCAGAACTGGACTGAGATCAGAACTGGACTGAGATCAGAACTGGACTGGGATCAGAACTGGACTGGGATCAGAACTCAGTGGATAGTGTGCTGTACTTTGAATCAGGGGGTCACAGGTTCAAACCCCACTGCAGTCAGCATGTCGTTGTGTCCCTGAGACACTTCACCCCAAACTGCTCTGGGGATTGCCCACAGTATTGAGTATGTTAGTCGCTTTGGATAAAAGCGTCTAACAAGTAACATGTAATGTCACGTCATGTCATGTCATGTCATGTCATATCATGTCATGTAATGTCATGTCATGTAATGTCACGTCACGTCATGTCATGTAATGTAATGTCACGTAATGTCATGTCATGTAATGTCATGTAATGTCATGTAATGTCACGTCATCTCATGTAATGTAATGTCACGTCATGTAATGTAATGTCACGTCACGTCACGTCATGTCATGTAATGTCACGTCATGTAATGTCGTGTAATGTCATGTAATGTCACGTCATGTAATGTAATGTCATGTAATGTAATGTCATGTAATGTCACGTCACGTCATGTCATGTAATGTCACGTCATGTAATGTCATGTCATGTAATGTAATGTCACGTAATGTCATGCCATGTAATGTAATGTCATGTCATGTCACGTAATGTCACGTCATGTAATGTCACGTGATGTGATGTCATGTAATGTCACGTCATGTCATGACATGTCATGTAATGTCATGTAATGTCATGTCATGTAATGTCGTCATGTAATGTCATGTCATGTCATGTAATGTAATGTCATGTAATG
>JAAKFY010000046.1:345893-400893 GCA_011823955.1 Dissostichus mawsoni
TATGGAACAGAGTGAACGTGGAGCTAAGGAGTGAGACTATGGAACAGAGTGAACGTGGAGCTAAGGAGTGAGACTATGGAACAGAGTGAACTGGAGCTAAGGAGTGAGACTATGGAACAGAGTGAACGTGGAGCTAAGGAGTGAGACTATGGAACAGAGTGAAGGGAGCTAAAGCCATCTCCAGACATTAACCCTGACCTGTGGAGTGAGACTATGGAACAGAGTGAACGTGGAGCTAAGGAGTGAGACTATGGAACAGAGTGAACGTGGAGCTAAGGAGTGAGACTATGGAACAGAGTGAACGTGGAGCTAAAGCCATGTCCAGACATTAACCCTGACCTGTGGAGTGAGACTATGGAACAGAGTGAACGTGGAGCTAAAGCCATCTCCAGACATTAACCCTGACCTGTGGAGTGAGACTATGGAACAGAGTGAACGTGGAGCTAAGGAGTGAGACTATGGAACAGAGTGAACGTGGAGCTAAGAGTGAGACTATGGAACAGAGTGAACGTGGAGCTAAAGCCATGTCCAGACATTAACCAGTTCAAGAGGAAAGACAGAGAAATTATTTTCTCGAGGTGCAGGGATGGGGAAGGTGTTTGACTGTGTGTATGTGTATATGTGTGAGTATGTAGGTGTGTATATGTGTGTGTGCATATATGTATATTAATGTATGTGTTGTATGTATATGTGTATAAGTATATATGTCAATCAACAGGTAAAGCAGATTAATAATAATAATAATGAATAATAATGATAATTATTGCAGATTCTAGATTATAAATAAATCATTTAGGGACAAGGGGGTGAGATTAAAAAATTATACTTCTTCTCACTCCTTTTCGAACACTAGATGTGGGACTGTTTATGTTGCTAATGCTGTTGTTGTTGTTGTTGTAAATGTCATTTTTTATTTTGATTTCTCTTACATGACGATGCACGGCAACATTTTTTTGTTTTGTAATTATTTATTTTACTTGTTCGAAATAAAATGTATCAATCAATCAATCAAGTACTCAGATCTGTACTTGAGTAAAAGTAGAAGTACTCAGATCTTGTACTTGAGTAAAAGGAGAAGGACTCAGATCTTTAACTTGATTAAAAGTAGAAGTACTCAGATCTTTAACTTGAGTAAAAGTAGAAGTACTCAGATCTTTAACTTGAGTAAAAGTAGAAGTACTCAGATCTTTACTTGAGTAAAAGAGAAGAACTCAGATCTTTAACTTGAGTAAAAGTAGAAGTACTCAGATCTTGTACTTGAGTGAAAGAGAAGAACTCAGATCTTTAACTTGAGTAAAAGGAGAAGTACTCAGATCTTGTAACTTGAGTAAAAGTAGAAGTACTCAGATCTTTACTTGAGTAAAAGTAGAAGTACTCAGATCTTGTACTTGAGTAAAAGGAGAAGTACTCAGATCTTTAACTTGAGTAAAAGTAGAAGTACTCAGATCTTGTAGTTGAGTGAAAGTAGAAGTACTCAGATCTTGTACTTGAGTAAAAGGAGAAGTACTCAGATCTTGTACTTGAGTAAAAGTAGAAGTACTCAGATCTTGTACTTGAGTAAAAGGAGAAGTACTCAGATCTTGTACTTGAGTAAAAGTAGAAGGACTCAGATCTTGTACTTGAGTAAAAGGAGAAGGACTCAGATCTTGTAGTTGAGTAAAAGTAGAAGTACTCAGATCTTGTAGTTGAGTAAAAGTAGAAGTACTCAGATCTTTAACTTGAGTAAAAGGAGAAGTACTCAGATCTTGTACTTGAGTAAAAGGAGAAGTACTCAGATCTTGTAGTTGAGTAAAAGTAGAATTACTCAGATCTTGTACTTGAGTAAAAGGAGAAGGACTCAGATCTTGTACTTGAGTAAAAGGAGAAGTACTCAGATCTTGTAGTTGAGTAAAAGTAGAAGTACTCAGATCTTTAACTTGAGTAAAAGTAGAAGTACTCAGATCTTTAACTTGAGTAAAAGGAGAAGGACTCAGATCTTGTACTTGAGTAAAAGGAGAAGTACTCAGATCTTGTACTTGAGTAAAAGTAGAAGTACTCAGATCTTGTACTTGAGTAAAAGGAGAAGTACTCAGATCTTTAACTTGAGTAAAAGTAGAAGTACTCAGATCTTGTAGTTGAGTAAAAGTAGAAGTACTCAGATCTTGTACTTGAGTAAAAGGAGAAGTACTCAGATCTTGTACTTGAGTAAAAGTAGAAGTACTCAGATCTTGTACTTGAGTAAAAGGAGAAGTACTCAGATCTTGTACTTGAGTAAAAGTAGAAGTACCAGAGTGTAGGAATACTCTGCTACAGTAAAAGTCCTGAATTCAAAATGTTCCTCAAGTGAAAGTATTAAAGTATTCTCATCAAAATATAGTGAAAGTAGCGACAGTAAAAGTAGTCATTGTGCAGATTGGTCCATTTCAGAATAATATATATGATATGTTTTATAATGATTGATCATGAAAGTGTTCTCAAAGCTGGTAAAGGTGCAGATAGTTTGAATGATATATACTGTCAATACTAAATACTAAGTATTGATCCTGTGTTCTGCAGGTCTGCTGGTGGGCACCCTGGACGTGGTTCTGGACTCCAGCGCCCGGGTTGCTCCGTATCGGATCCTCCTGCAGACGGCCGGCGCTCAGATCTACTGGAACATCGCAAGCGGTGTGTTGAAGCCATTTGCATTTCTATCTTATTTATATTTATAATGAAACATTATGAATGTTTTGTATATGATGTTTTATTATTTATATGTATTATTGTTTTGATTGATGCCAACTATCAATGTATTGTTATGGTGGCGTCATATAGGCGTGGTTTTGGCCTTTAACAGACAACAGGTCACAGGTGCTCACGATGAGTGGAAGGCAAACTGTTTATTAACCGCACGATAGAGACCGCGTGTGTTTGGGTTTTAATTTTAACCCTGGGCTGTGTCTTGCAGGCTCGTCCAGGAAGGAGATCACGGAGCACTGGGATTGGCTGGAGTCAAACCTGCTGCAGACCATCTCCATCTTTGACAACGACGAAGACGTCACCACCTTCGTCAAGGGAAAGATCTCAGTATGTCACTTCCTGTTTACTTGCTCAGGTCTCTCTTCCTGTGTGTCATCCTTTCAGTGAGTGATGTCACTTCCTGCAGGGCATCATCGCAGAGGAGAACCGGCTAAAGCAGGGCGAGGAGCAGGAGGAGGATTGTGGGAAGTTTCGGGAGGCGGAGCTGAAGATGAGGAGGCTGTTCGGGATGCCGGAGGAAGAGAAGCTGGTCAACTATTACTCCTGCAGCTTCTGGAAGGGAAGGGTGCCGCGGCAGGGCTGGCTCTACCTGTCCGTCAACCACCTCTGCTTCTACTCCTTCCTGTTGGGCAAGGAGGGTACGGCCGGCCAATCACAGGCCAGAGTTCTTTCATATCATTTCAACAGTGAAACAGAAAACACGAAGCGCAAACTGCCCTGGCCATTGAAGAGTAAATTAACAACTTCTGTAGTAAGCTGACGGTACTCCTCTAGTTACCTAAAGGTACTTCTCTAGTTACCTGAAGGTACTCCTCTAGTAACCTGAAGGTACTCCTCTAGTAACCTAACGGTACTCCTCTAGTAACCTGAAGGTACTCCTCTAGTAACCTAACGGTACTCCTCTAGTAACCTGACGGTACTCCTCTAGTAACCTGAAGGTACTTCTCTAGTAACCTAAAGGTACTTCTCTAGTTACCTGAAGGTACTCCTCTAGTTACCTGAAGGTGCTCCTCTAGTAACCCAAAGGTACTTCTCTAGTAACCTAAAGGTACTCCTCTAGTGACCTGAAGGTACTCCTCTAGTAACCTAACGGTACTCCTCTAGTAACCTGAAGGTACTCCTCTAGTTACCTGAAGGTACTCCTCTAGTTACCTGAAGGTACTCCTCTAGTTACCTGAAGGTACTCCTCTAGTAACCTGAAGGTACCTCTAGTAACCTGAAGGTACTTCTCTAGTTACCTGAAGGTACTCCTCTAGTAACCTGAAGGTACTCCTCTAGTAACCTGAAGGTACATCTCTAGTAACCTGAAGGTACTTCTCTAGTAACCTGAAGGTACATCTCTAGTAACCTGAAGGTACATCTCTAGTAACCTGAAGGTACTCCTCTAGTAACCTGAAGGTACTCCTCTAGTAACCTGAAGCTACTTCTCTAGTAACCTGATGGTACTCCTCTAGTTACCTGAAGGTACTCCTCTAGTAGCCTGAAGGTACTTCTCTAGTAACCTGACGGTACTCCTCTAGTAACCTAAAGGTACTCCTCTAGTAACCTAAAGGTACTTCTCTAGTAACCTGAAGGTACTTCTCTAGTAACCTAAAGGTACTTCTCTAGTAACGGTACTCGTCTAGTAACCTAAAGGTACTCCTCTAGTAACCTGAAGGTACTTCTCTAGTAACCTAAAGGTACTTCTCTAGTAACCTGAAGGTACTCCTCTAGTAACCTAAGGTACTCCTCTAGTAACCTGAAGGTACTCCTCTAGTTACCTGAAGGTACTCCTCTAGTTACCTGAAGGTACTCCTCTAGTTACCTGAAGGTACTCCTCTAGTAACCTGAAGGTACTCCTCTAGTTACCTGAAGGTACTCCTCTAGTAACCTGAAGGTACTCCTCTAGTAACCTGAAGGTACATCTCTAGTAACCTGAAGGTACTTCTCTAGTAACCTGAAGGTACATCTCTAGTAACCTGAAGGTACTCCTCTAGTAACCTGAAGGTACATCTCTAGTAACCTGAAGGTACTTCTCTAGTAACCTGAAGCTACTTCTCTAGTAACCTGAAGGTACTCCTCTAGTAACCTGAAGTACTTCTCTAGTAACCTGATGGTACTCCTCTAGTAGCCTGAAGGTACTCCTCTAGTAACCTGACGGTACTCCTCTAGTAACCTAAAGGTACTCCTCTAGTAACCTAAAGGTACTTCTCTAGTAACCTGAAGGTACTTCTCTAGTAACCTAAAGGTACTTCTCTAGTAACGGTACTCCTCTAGTAACCTAAAGGTACTCCTCTAGTAACCTGAAGGTACTTCTCTAGTAACCTAAAGGTACTCCTCTAGTAACCTGAAGGTACTTCTCTAGTAACCTAAAGGTACTCCTCTAGTAACCTAAAGGTACTCCTCTAGTAACCTGAAGGTACTTCTCTAGTAACCTAAAGGTACTCCTCTAGTAACCTAAAGGTACTCCTCTAGTAACCTGAAGGTACTTCTCTAGTAGACTGAAGGTACTCCTCTAGTAACCTGAAGGTACTCCTCTAGTA
Organism: Dissostichus mawsoni; assembly: GCA_011823955.1. NCBI lineage: Eukaryota > Metazoa > Chordata > Actinopteri > Perciformes > Nototheniidae > Dissostichus > Dissostichus mawsoni. The sequence continues at coordinate 351,134 of JAAKFY010000046.1, forward strand.
ACCTAAAGGTACTCCTCTAGTAACCTAAAGGTACTCCTCTAGTAGCCTGAAGGTACTTCTCTAGTAACCTGAAGGTACCCTCTAGTAACCTAAAGGTACTCCTCTAGTAACCTGAAGGTACTCCTCTAGTAACCTAAAGGTACTTCTCTAGTAACCTAAAGGTACTTCTCTAGTAACCTGAAGGTACTCCTCTAGTAACCTGACGGTACTCCTCTAGTAACCTAAAGGTACTCCTCTAGTAACCTGAAGGTACTCCTCTAGTAACCTAAAGGTACTCTCTAGTAACCTAAAGGTACTCCTCTAGTAGCCTGAAGGTACTTCTCTAGTAACCTGAAGGTACTCCTCTAGTAACCTAAAGGTACTCCTCTAGTAACCTGAAGGTACTCCTCTAGTAACCTAAAGGTACTTCTCTAGTAACCTAAAGGTACTTCTCTAGTAACCTGAAGGTACTCCTCTAGTAACCTGACGGTACTCCTCTAGTAACCTAAAGGTACTCCTCTAGTAACCTGAAGGTACTTCTCTAGTAACCTGAAGGTACTCCTCTAGTAACCTGAAGGTACTCCTCTAGTAACCTAAAGGTACTTCTCTATTAACCTAAAGGTACTTCTCTAGTAACCTGAAGGTACTCCTCTAGTAACCTAAAGGTACTTCTCTAGTAACCTAAAGGTACTTCTCTAGTAACCTGAATGTACTCCTCTAGTTACCTGACAGTACTCCTCTAGTTACCTGAATGTACTCCTCTAGTTACCTGACGGTACTTCTCTAGTAACCTAAAGGTACTCCTCTAGTAACCTAAAGGTACTTCTCTAGTAACCTGAAGGTACTCCTCTAGTAGCCTAAAGGTACTCCTCTAGTAACCTAAAGGTACTTCTCTAGTAACCTAAAGGTACTCCTCTAGTAACCTAAAGGTACTCCTCTAGTAACCTGAAGGTACTCCTCTAGTAACCTGAAGGTACTCCTCTAGTAGCCTGAAGGTACTCCTCTAGTAACCTGACGGTACTCCTCTAGTAACCTAAAGGTACTCCTCTAGTAACCTAAAGGTACTTCTCTAGTAACCTGAAGGTACTTCTCTAGTAACCTAAAGGTACTTCTCTAGTAACGGTACTCCTCTAGTAACCTAAAGGTACTCCTCTAGTAACCTGAAGGTACTTCTCTAGTAACCTGAAGGTACTTCTCTAGTAGCCTGAAGGTACTCCTCTAGTAGCCTGAAGGTACTCCTCTAGTAACCTGACGGTACTCCTCTAGTAACCTAAAGGTACTCCTCTAGTAACCTAAAGGTACTTCTCTAGTAACCTGAAGGTACTTCTCTAGTAACCTAAAGGTACTTCTCTAGTAACGGTACTCCTCTAGTAACCTAAAGGTACTCCTCTAGTAACCTGAAGGTACTTCTCTAGTAACCTAAAGGTACTCCTCTAGTAACCTGAAGGTACTTCTCTAGTAACCTAAAGGTACTCCTCTAGTAACCTAAAGGTACTCCTCTAGTAACCTGAAGGTACTTCTCTAGTAACCTAAAGGTACTCCTCTAGTAACCTAAAGGTACTCCTCTAGTAACCTGAAGGTACTCTCTAGTAGACTGAAGGTACTCCTCTAGTAACCTGAAGGTACTCCTCTAGTAACCTAAAGGTACTCCTCTAGTAACCTAAAGGTACTCCTCTACTAGCCTGAAGGTACTTCTCTAGTAACCTGAAGGTACTCCTCTAGTAACCTGAAGGTACTCCTCTAGTAACCTGAAGGTACTCCTCTAGTAACCTAAAGGTACTTCTCTAGTAACCAAAAGGTACTCTCTAGTAACCTGAAGGTACTCCTCTAGTAACCTGAAGGTACTCCTCTAGTAACCTAAAGGTACTTCTCTAGTAACCAAAAGGTACTTCTCTAGTAACCTGAAGGTACTCCTCTAGTAACCTGACGGTACTCCTCTAGTAACCTAAAGGTACTCCTCTAGTAACCTGAAGGTACTTCTCCAGTAACCTGAAGGTACTCCTCTAGTAACCTGAAGGTACTCCTCTAGTAACATAAAGGTACTTCTCTATTAACCTAAAGGTACTTCTCTAGTAACCTGAAGGTACTCCTCTAGTAACCTAAAGGTACTTCTCTAGTAACCTAAAGGTACTCCTCTAGTTACCTGACGGTACTCCTCTAGTTACCTGAATGTACTCCTCTAGTTACCTGACGGTACTCCTCTAGTAACCTGAAGGTACTTCTCTAGTAACCTAACGGTACTCCTCTAGTTACCTGAATGTACTCCTCTAGTTACCTGAAGGTACTTCTCTAGTAACCTAAAGGTACTCCTCTAGTAACCTAAAGGTACTTCTCTAGTAACCTGAAGGTACTCCTCTAGTAGCCTAAAGGTACTCCTCTAGTAACCTAAAGGTACTTCTCTAGTAACCTGACGGTACTCCTCTAGTAACCTAAAGGTACTCCTCTAGTAACCTAAAGGTACTCCTCTAGTTACCTGAAGGTACTTCTCTAGTAGCCTGAAGGTACTCCTCTAGTTACCTGAAGGTACTTCTCTAGTAACCTGAAGGTACTCCTCTAGTAGCCTGAAGGTACTCCTCTAGTAACCTGAAGGTACTCCTCTAGTAGCCTGAAGGTACTCCTCTAGTAGCCTGAAGGTACTCCTCTAGTAGCCTGAAGGTACTCCTCTAGTAGCCTGAAGGTACTCCTCTAGTAGCCTGAAGGTACTCCTCTAGTAGCCTGAAGGTACTCCTCTAGTAACCTGAAGGTACTCCTCTAGTAGCCTGAAGGTACTCCTCTAGTTACCTGAAGGTACTTCTCTAGTAACCTGAAGGTACTCCTCTAGTTACCTGAAGGTACTTCTCTATTAACCTGAAGGTACTCCTCTAGTAACCTGACGGTACTTCTCTAGTAACCTGAAGGTACTCCTCTAGTAGCCTGAAGGTACTCCTCTAGTTACCTGAAGGTACTCCTCTAGTAACCTGAAGGTACTCCTCTAGTAACCTGAAGGTACTCCTATAGTAACCTGAAAGTACTCCTCTAGTAACCTGAAGGTACTCCTATAGTGACCTGAAGGTACTCCTCTAGTAACCTGAAGGTACTCCTCTAATAACCTAAAGGTACTCCTCTAGTAACCTGAAGGTACTTCTCTAGTAACCTGAAGGTAGTCCTCTAGTAACCCAAAGGTACTTCTCTAGTAACCGAAGGTACTTCTCTAGTAACCTGAAGGTACTTCTCTAGTAACCTGAAGGTACTTCTCTAGTAACCTAACGGTACTCCTCTAGTTACCTGAAGGTACTTCTCTAGTAACCTTAAGGTACTTCTCTAGTAACCTAACGGTACTCCTCTAGTAACCTGAAGGTACTTCTCTAGTAACCTGAAGGTACTCCTCTAGTAACCTAACGGTAGATTAGATTGTTCAGGAACCAGACGATGTGCCCTCCTTTGTGTCATCTCTATCTCAGTGGTCGGAGGTCAGGGTTGTTTATCTGTTTTATCTCTGTCTCTCTGCATCTCATTGACCCTGGTGGTGCAGTGGTCGGAGGTCAGGGTTGTTTATCTGTTTTATCTCTGTCTCTCTGCATCTCATTGACCCTGGTGGTGCAGGGGTCGGAGGTCAGGGTTGTTTATCTGATTTATCTCTGTCTCTCTGCATCTCAGTGACCCTGGTGGTGCAGTGGTCGGAGGTGACCCAGCTGGAGAAGAACGCCACGCTGGTGTTTCCAGAAAGCGTTCGAGTCAGCACGCGTCACACCGAGTACTTCTTCTCCATGTTTCTCAACATCAACGACACCTTCAAGCTGATGGAGCAGCTCGCCAACATGGCCATGCGGCAGCTTCTGGACAACGAGGCGTTCGCTGCCGACCGCTCGCTTCCCAAACCCTGCAAGACGCTGAAGAACGTCTCTGCGCTCAAGAGGTCTCACTCTGTTCAGATTCACATGTGTTTAGTTATGATTATAAATAATAACATGTTGTGTTTCACAGCGTTTATATTATGAAGACTCACTCCCTCTGACCTTTGACCTGATCAGCTGTTTCCTGTCCTGCAGGGATCTGGACGCCCGGGCGAAGAACGAGCATTACCGCACGATGTTCCGGCTGACGCAGGACGAGCGTCTGGACGGACACGGACTGCACCCTGTGGGCGCCGTTCGCCAAGATGCACGTGGTGGGACAGCTGTTCATCTCCAACAACTACATCTGTTTCAACAGCAGAGAAGAAGACCTGTGTCAGCTGATCATCCCCCTCAGAGAGGTAAACAGGAAGTCAGCTGATCATCCCCCTCAGAGAGGTAAACAGGAAGTCAGCTGATCATCCCCTCAGAGAGGTAAACAGGAAGTCAGCTGAGCATCCCCTCAGAGAGGTAAACAGGAAGTCAGCTGATCATCCCCTCAGAGAGGTAAACAGGAAGTCAGCTGATCATCCCCTCAGAGAGGTAAACAGGAAGTCAGCTGAGCATCCCCCTCAGAGAGGTAAACAGGAAGTCAGCTGATCCTCCCCCTCAGAGAGGTAAACAGGAAGTCAGCTGATCATCCCCCTCAGAGAGGTAAACAGGAAGTCAGCTGATCATCCCCTCAGAGAGGTAAACAGGAAGTCAGCTGAGCATCCCCTCAGAGAGGTAAACAGGAAGTCAGCTGATCATCCCCTCAGAGAGGTAAACAGGAAGTCAGCTGATCATCCCCTCAGAGAGGTAAACAGGAAGCAGAAGGTGGAGTCAGGTGGAGCAGCAGGTGGAGCAGCAGGTGAAGTCAGGTGGAGCAGCAGGTGGAGTCAGGTGGAGCAGCACGTAGAGCAGCAGGTGGAGCAGCAGGTGAAGTCAGGTGGAGCAGCAGGTGAAGTCGGATGGAGCAGCAGGTGGAGTCAAGTGGAGCAGCAGGTGGAGTCAGGTGGAGCAGAAGACGGAGTCATGTAGAGCCGCAGGTGGAGTCAGATGGAGCAGCAGGTGGAGCAGCAGGGGAAGTCAGGTGGAGCAGCAGGTGAAGTCAGGTGGAGCAGCAGGTGGAGCAGCAGGTGGAGTCAGGTGGAGCAGCAGGTGGAGTCAGGTGGAGCAGCAGGTGAAGTCAGGTGGAGCAGCAGGTGGAGTCAGGTGGAGCAGCAGGTGGAGTCAGGTGGAGCAGAAGGTGGAGTCAGGTGGAGTCAGGTGGAGCAGCAGGTGAAGTCAGGTGGAGTCAGGTGGAGCAGCACGTAGAGCAGCAGGTGGAGTCAGGTGGAGCAGAAGGTGGAGTCAGGTGGAGCAGCAGGTGAAGTCAGGTGGAGTCAGGTGGAGCAGCACGTAGAGCAGCAGTGGAGCAGCAGGTGGAGCAGCAGGTGAAATCAGATGGAGCAGCAGGTGGAGTCAAGTGGAGCAGCAGGTGGAGTCAGGTGGAGCAGAAGGTGGAGTCATGTAGAGCCGCAGGTGAAGTCAGATGGAGCAGCAGGTGGAGTCAGGTGGAGCAGCAGGTGGAGTCAGGTGGAGCAGCAGGGGAAGTCAGGTGGAGCAGCATGTAGAGTCAAGTAGAGCAGCAGGTGCAGTCAGGTGGAGCAGCAGGTGGAGCAGCAGGTGAAGTCAGATGGAGCAGCAGGTGGAGTCAGGTGGAGCAGCATGTGGAGTCAGGTGGAGCAGCAGGTGGAGCAGCAGGTGAAGTCAGATGGAGCAGCAGGTGGAGTCTGGTGGAGCAGCAGGTGAAGTCAGGCGGAGTCAGGTGGAGCAGCAGGTGAAGTCAGGTGAGCAGCAGGTGAAGTCAGGTGGAGCAGCAGGTGGATTCAGGTGGAGCAGCAGGTGAAGTCAGGTGGAGCAGAAGGTGAAGTCAGGTGGAGCAGCAGGTGGAGTCAGGTGAAGCAGCAGGTGGAGTCAGGTGGAGCAGCAGGTGGAGTCAGGTGAAGCAGCAGGTGGAGTCAGGTGGAGCAGCAGGTGGAGTCAGGTGGAGCAGCAGGTGAAGTTTGAGGGCTTGATAAGCCACTCCCCCTCCACACTCGTTGGTTTTGAACAGCACTTAATGTGGCGTACCCTCCGTGTGAACGCGCAAACGGAGGGGTAGTGTGTAGGGGGCGGTTTGGGATTGGGCCTCAGTTACCCATGATGCTCTTTACCCATGATGCTCTTTTCCCATGATGCTTTGCTGCAGGTGTCAGTGGTTGAGAAGGCAGACAGCAGCAGCATCCTGCCGTGTCCCGTCTCCATCAGCACCAAGAACAAGACCAACTTCCTGTTCGCTAACCTCAAAGACAGAGACTTCCTGCTCCAGCGGATCTCCGACTTCCTGCAGCGGACCCCCGACAGCAGCGGGGGGAAACCAGCCCCCTGATTGGGCCCCTGGTGGGTCCTGAATCCATCCTGTTTCTGAGGGGTCAGCTGACAGGAAGTAGATCTCTCACAGTGCTTCTGTTTCCTGTCCTCAGGGCTCCTCATCTGAGTCCGTCCTCAGGGGCCGACATTACCACCCTGACCTGCCGACAGCCAATCAGGGTCTCCTGAGGCTCTACCAGACCGGGGCCATTGAGGACCTTGGGCCCAAAGCCGTGAGTTCAAGTCCTCAGGAAGACCCTTAGATCCTGAGGACCTTAGATACTGACCCTTAGATACTGAGGGACCCTTAGATACTGACCCTTAGATACTGAGGACCCTTAGATACTGACCTTTAGATACTGAGGACCCTTAGATACTGAGGACCCTTAGATACTGACCCTTAGATACTGTGGACACTTAGATACTGACCCTTAGATACTGAGGACCCTTAGATACTGAGGACCCTTAGATACTGACCCTTAGATACTGACATTAGATACTGAGGACCCTTAGATACTGACCCTTAGATACTGAGGACCCTTAGATACTGAGGACCCTTAGATACTTAATTATTACAGTGTAGGCGGGGCGATCGGCTGTTCGGCGACGCTGCGTAAAACTGCCGTGACGTCATCTTCAATGCGAACCACAAAACCAAAACATCAGCTGTTAGCTGTTAGCACTCAGAGCTCACAGCTCCTCATATCTGTTCAGAAACTAGACAAAAGTTAAACAAGTACAAACCACAGCCTGTCTGAGTCATGGCGAATACAGTCGCTGGTTTATTTATGTCTGTAGGCCGTTGTTGTGAGTGGACGGAGCATATACAACCTTAGCTTAGCCTGATCGATCCGATCTCCATTCAGAAAACACGCATTTTAAAAGGTGTCTCTCCTGCCGTCTGTCTGCAGACTCGTCAAAGCATTCATGGTTTGGTTACTAACCGGTATCAGTATGTTGTTACTAACCGGTATCAGTATGTTGTTACTAACCGGTATCAGTATGTTGTTACTAACCGGTATCAGTATGTTGTTACTAACCGGTATCAGTATGTTGTTACTAACCGGTATCAGTATGTGTTACTAACCGGTATCAGTATGTTGTTACTAACCGGTATCAGTATGTTGTTACTAACCGGTATCAGTATGTTGTTACTAACCGGTATCAGTATGTTGTTACTAACCGGTATCAGTATGGTGTTACTAACCGGTATCAGTATGGTGTTACTAACCGGTATCAGTATGTGTTACTAACCGGTATCAGTATGTTGTTACTAACCGGTATCAGTATGGTGTTACTAACCGGTATCAGTATGTTGTTACTAACCGGTATCAGTATGTGTTACTAACCGGTATCAGTATGTGTTACTAACCGGTATCAGTATGTTGTTACTAACCGGTATCAGTATGTTGTTACTAACCGGTATCAGTATGTTGTTACTAACCGGTATCAGTATGGTGTTACTAACCGGTATCAGTATGTTGTTACTAACCGGTATCAGTATGTTGTTACTAACCGGTATCAGTATGTTTTACTAACCGGTATCAGTATGTTGTTACTAACCGGTATCAGTATGGTGTTACTAACCGGTATCAGTATGTGTTACTAACCGGTATCAGTATGGTGTTACTAACCGGTATCAGTATGTTGTTACTTCGGCATCATTTAGAAACGTGTATTACAATTAAATCACGGTCACATATGTTCATCTTGTTGTAGTTGCAGCCCCCTTGCCAGCGATTCTCTCTGACCAATCAGCAGTCGACAGTGTTTACGTCACTAGTTTACCATATTCAGGGTTGTTGGCCCGGTAAGAACCTCGATTTTGGAGGGCCAGAAAAAAGGTGAAAAAGTAGTCCTGAGCCGGAACTACCCCTAGTGGAAAAGCATAAAAAAGTGGGCTTGGTTTGGCCCGGCCCGCTTAAACCATGCTACGTGCTGCAGTGGAAAAGCGCCATTAGATACTGAGGACCCTTAGATACAGAGGAACATTAGACACTGAGGACCCTCAGATACTGAAGCTTAGATCCTGAGGACCCTTAGATACTGAGGAACCTTAGATACTGACCCTTAGATGCTGAGGACCCTTAGATACTGAGGACAGGACCCTCAGATACTGAGGACCCTCAGATACTGACCCTTAGATACTGAGGAACCTTAGATACTGACCCTTAGATGCTGAGGAACCTTAGATACTGACCCTCAGATGCTGAGGACCCTTAGATACTGAGGACAGGACCCTCAGATACTGAGGACCCTCAGATACTGACCCTTAGATGCTGAGGAACCTTAGATACTGACCCTTAGATGCTGAGGAACCTTAGATACTGACCCTTAGATGCTGAGGACCCTTAGATACTGACCCTTAGATGCTGAGGACCCTTAGATACTGACCTTTAGATCCTGGGGACCCTTAGATACTGAGGAACCTTAGATACTGACCCTTAGATACTGACCCTTAGATACCCAGGACCTTTAGATACTGACCCTTAGATACTGAGGACCCTTAGATACTGACCCTTAGATACTGAGGACCCTTAGATACTCACCCTTAGATACTGAAGACCCTTAGATACTGACCCTTAGATACTGACCCTTAGATACTGACCCTTAGATACTGAGGACCTTTAGATACTGACCCTTAGATACTGAGGACCCTTAGATACTCACCCTTAGATACTGAGGACCCTTAGATACTGAGGACCTTTAGATACTGACCCTTAGATACTGAGGACCCTTAGATACTGACAGGGGCGGACTGGGACACAAATTCAGCCCGGGACGTTCAGACGCACCGGCCCACACACCGGCCCGCCGCCCACGCATGCGGGCCACCCTTGTAGCCTACAGATAAATTATACATCTACTATGCTCATATATACTGTTATGGCTAGATTCCCCAGAGTCAAGCCATAACATAAAAGAGATGGACAACAAGAGTAAGGTGCAAAATGAAACCTTCCTTTATTTAAGGTTTCTTAAAAATGTCCGTGTCATGTGTGAAGTGTGTCAAAGTGGATATGTAGGAGTCAGTAACGTGAATGTACAATTGGGATTAAGGACAAAGTACAGCAAATGGGTATAGTCAAAAATGGTTGCCTGTGCCTGGCTGTAAACAAAAAGAAGTGCCAATGCACATGCAGCTCAGATATTCAATCAATGCCATGTGGTCTAACCAACAAATGATTCTAATAGTCATTATGAGAGCACTTGTCCAGTATTAAATAACCAACTTCAAGGAATACAACAGGCACATACCCTCTCAGAAACCCCAAAACAAAGAGACTGTTCTACCTTACATCACCAGCAGGTGTCGCAGCAGCTCACTTGTCTCTGCGACCCTGTCAATCACTCCATCAGTGTCCAGAGCCATCAGAATCTCCTTCTCTGTGCACATGAGCATGAATACCTCCATATGCTCCTGGGTCAGGGTGGTCCTCAGTCGATTCTTCACATATTTCAGTGTGGAGAAGGTCCTCTCACAGGCAACTTGACTGAATGACAGTGTTAGGAGGAACTTGTAGCCCAATCCAATGACATGATAGGCATCAGTAAGCAAGTTGTACTGTGACAAGACATGATGCACACAAATAGCACAGTTTTTGCAGTAGTTGCAACTGTTCTCTAGCTCCAGGTCTTCTTCTCTTCCATCCTCCCCTCCAGTTGTCCTGACATTGTATGCATCCAAATGGGGCATCTTAAGTCTTTCCCAACAGTTGGCTAGGCTTGACAGCTCAGCCTGCAGTCTTCCAGCGGTGGCTCTTTCATCATACTTCTGCAAGCATTCGCTCAGCTTTTGCAATGCTTCTGTTGGAAGGCCCATTTCCTTTATTTTAGGGAAATTCCGAGGATCAAGACATGCAAAGTCTGCGCAGAGTGGTCCATTTGCAGCATAGCGACTCTGAATGCTCTCTGTGACTGTGTCCAGAATTACATTGTGGACCTTGATCCTGTAGTCTGCCTCAGCGTCTGACACAGGCTCATCTTCAGCCAACTCACCTGGCATGGCCTTCTTTCTCCTGACCCGTTTCTCTGGGAGCACAGCTTGGACCACAACTTCACAGTCCTCCTTCTCCTGCAGCTTGGCATTGGCCCACTCCACAAATGCATCTGCTGCTCTTTTCACCTCATCAAAACCCCTGACACACTTGTTGAGGCTCTCTTGGGTCCCTATTATTAACCGATGGGCAGTCAGTAAGTCCATGCCGCTGGTTTGGAGATACTTGGAGAGGGGTGACGTGATTTCAAATATTCGGAGAAAGATCTGAGCGGTCAGTATTGTCTCGAACCTTAGGAGAGACTCTTTGTACCCCCTGGCTTTTGCTCTGACATGTGGCTTCATGGAGTCCTCTTCTTCAATCCTTGTTAATGTTGACACCAAGTCAATAAACAAGGCACGGTCAGGATTGCCAAAACACCCGAATATCTTGCTCAGAGCCTGATCCTTGGCCCACCACCTTGTCTCCCCGATTGGAGACAGCCGTCTGTGTCGTGTGTCTTCACTCACTTCCTTCCACATGTTCATACGCTTGTATGACTCTCTGATGAATACAGCAACATCATTCAGAAGTGAGAAGAGCGATGCACTGGCTATCACAACACCTGTGGTGTCTCCTAGCACAAGGTTCAGGACGTGTGCGTAGCACCAGATGTGCACTTGGTTGGGAGACTCTGCGGAGAGCAAGGTGGAGAACCCCTTGTATTGGCCCTGCATGTTTGCCGCTCCATCGTTGAGTTTCCCACACAATTCCGAAGATCAATGTCCACCTTTGCCAGAGTTTTCTTCAGTAGCTCTACAAAATATTGTCCAGTTGATGACTCACAGTCAACCACAGCTATGAGCCTCTCGTGGACCACATCTGTCACATACCTGAGGATAACAGCACACTGGTCTGTAGATGTAACATCCTGTGTGGTGTCGATCTGCACAGAAAACATGCCTGCCTCCCTTACTTCCCTAGATATGGTTTCTTGGATTAAGTGTGATGACATTGATCACTTTGTTCACTGTAGTTTTTGAGTTCACTGTAGTTTTTGAGAAAGGACCCTCTGCCTTTAGACCCAGTCTCATGCAGCTTCTTGCTTTTTTCAACACATTGGGTGACATGTTCCTGCAGGCAGACATCGTATTTGCTGAGCAGGATGATTAATTCCAAGAAGTTGCCATGGTCAGCAATTTTCTCCCATGTGTATGCTGCTTCAAATTGTTTGCCTCTAAAGCTTAGACCACGCTTTCCAATGACTCTGACTACTTCTATGACACGTTCCATGACTTGCCGTTTCTTTCTGACATGGTCTCTGTGTAGAGACATTTGTTTGCCACTGAGTAGGCTTGCTACGTCTGCTTTACTAGCCTTCATAAAATATGCCTCTGCACTTTCTCTGTGGACTTGGTTTTTCTCGTGCTCTTCTATTCTTTGATGTACATGCTTCCAAGATGTCATTCCTCCTTTGATGAATGAGCTGTCATTTGCAGATGGCTTTGCATACGCTAAACATACTGTACAGTAGAGTGAGTTGGATTTCTCACAATATGTAAGCCACTTTCTATTGATTCCATCTTTGTTGTTGTAGATATTTTTAACTGTTTGTTTTGGGGGTTGTTGAGGGTGGTATGCGAAAAATGTATTTATATCTTTAGCCTGAGGCCGGGCAAAGTAATCAAAGCTCACTTCATCAGTCTGCATCTCCCTGTCTTTTGGTTCTCCTGTGCTGGACCCTGCAGCTGTCTCCCTTTCCTCAGGATGAACTGTACTTGACCCTGCAGCTGTCTCACTTTCCTCAGGATGAACTGTACTTGACCCTGCAGCTGTCTCACTTTCCTCAGGATGAACTGTACTTGACCCTGCAGCTGTCTCCCTTTCCTCAGGATGAACTGTACTTGACCCTGCAGCTGTCTCACTTTCCTCAGGATGAACTGTACTTGACCCTGCAGCTGTCTCACTTTCCTCAGGATGAACTGTACTTGACCCTGCAGCTGTCTCACTTTCCTCAGGATGAACTGTACTTGACCCTGCAGCTGTCTCCCTTTCCTCAGGATGAATTGTACTTGACCCTGCAGCTGTCTCCCTTTCCTCAGGATGAATTGTACTTGACCCTGCAGCTGTCTCACTTTCCTCAGGGTCAACTGCATAAGAAGAACATCAGCAATCAATTAAATGACCAATATTATATCAATATCATGCACAGTAATGTCAATCACTAAAATGAATGCAATAGTGAATTGGCCACAAATCTGTGTCCTTATTATTTAATATTAAAATTATTGAATATTAATATTATTTAATATAATTATTTAAAATTATAATATTAATATTATATAATCTAACTTGGAATATCATGAACATATGACTCTATCCTAATGCATCTAACTTTATGCACAATATAATAGTCTGGCCAGCCCTGCAGCCCGTTCTAGGTTCTGATTGGCTCTCTAGGTTGGCATTCTAGCTTCTGACTGGCTGTCCAGGTTGTCAATCACAGCCGTGGGCATTTTATACTAGTCGTAACATTGCTAAACTTTTTTCATGACGGTTTTCTCAGTCAACTAATGCTATTGCTAACAGTAACATAAATGAACACAGCCCTGCACACTGCACCTGCTGTCATTATATGCCGGGTCTGTGGTTCATCATCTTCCTTCTCATTCTCCTCCTCATTACTGCGACTGGGAGCGGGAGCCCTTCTACTAAACAGCTCTGTGATTTTCGAAAATGTTCCAGCTTCTTCCTGTAGCAATTTTCGTTTTTTCATTCTGGCTTTTTCAGCTCCACCCTTTCTTTTTTTATTGTTCTCCATGTTGTCTTTCTCAATTTCGCTAGCTAACTTACTGATCAATCATCAAACGAAGCTAGGGAGCTTGTCTGATGAGTGGAACTCTGACGCGGGCCTCGCCCTCTTTCCAATTGGAAGAGACGACTCATCTCTCCCGGCCCAGCCCCTTCAGTTCATCTATTAGCCTACTTTCAAAAACATAAGATTGAAAAGTTTGACAACCTATCAATAGCCCCGTTTACATGGAATGTTTTTCCGGTCGTATCCGATCACTAAATAAAGCGATCCACGTTCACTCGTATACATGAGCCAAGCATTAAGCTGATTACAATTTCACCGTACCGAAGTGGGCCGATCGGAGTGGGGCAGTGGGCCGCGTCGAGTGGTCCGACCGGCCCACTTCGGTACCGGGCTACCGGCCCATCGGGATTCGTCCCGATGGGCCGGTAGCCCATGAAGATCCTTAGATACTGATCTAAAGATCCTGAGGACTCTTAAAAACTGACCCTTAGATCCTGAAGAAAGGACCCTTAGATAATGAGGACCCAACCTTGTGGCACATTTCCACCGCAGGACCTAGCACGGCTTAGTACGGTATAGTTAGGCCTTGGTAGGCCAGGCTCACTTTAAGCTGCGTTTCCATTACAGTTTAGGAACTATTTACAGCAGGATCACTCGCCGTCCACCGCGGAGAATAAACAGAAGGCCAACCATGGCAACCACGCTCCGGGGTCTTCTTCGCTGTTTTTGGTGTATTTTGTGGCGGCAGCAGCGCCACTTGTTGTTCTGTTGTTTTATGTTTTTATGTTTCATCTGAACCTACTTGAGCGGGTCTCCTTGAAAAAGAGATCAATGATCTCAATGGGATACACCTGGATAAATAAAGGTTTGAAATGAAAAAATGTACAGACCCCATATGTACTACAGCGTTTCCAGCGGGTCGAGCGGTCTCGTGTGAACGGACACGTTAATTGAGCCGAATGCGTGTGAACGGAAGACTTTTTTGAAAACGAATTCGGTGCGTAAACGCAAACGTACCCGTTTCGTCCTCGTGTAAATGGGGCCTGAGTCATGGGGAATACAGTCGCTGGTTTATTTATGTCTGTAGGCCGTTGTTGTGAGTGGACGGAGCCAATACAACGTTAGCTTAGCCTGATCGATCCGATCTCCATTCAGAAAACACGCATTTTAAAAGGTGCCTCTCCTGCCGTCTGTCTGCAGACTCGTCAAAGCATTCATGGTTTGGTTACTAACCGGTATCAGTATGTTGTTACTAACCGGTATCAGTATGTTGTTACTAACCGGTATCAGTATGTTGTTACTAACCGGTATCAGTATGTTGTTACTAACCGGTATCAGTATGTTGTTACTAACCGGTATCAGTATGTTGTTACTAACCGGTATCAGTATGTTGTTACTAACCGGTATCAGTATGTTGTTACTAACCGGTATCAGTATGGTGTTACTAACCGGTATCAGTATGGTGTTACTAACCGGTATCAGTATGTTGTTACTAACCGGTATCAGTATGTTTGTTACTAACCGGTATCAGTATGTTTTTACTAACCGGTATCAGTATGTTGTTACTAACCGGTATCAGTATGTTGTTACTAACCGGTATCAGTATGTTGTTACTAACCGGTATCAGTATGTTGTTACTAACCGGTATCAGTATGTTGTTACTAACCGGTATCAGTATGTTGTTACTAACCGGTATCAGTATGTTTTTACTAACCGGTATCAGTATGTTGTTACTAACCGTATCAGTATGTTGTTACTAACCGGTATCAGTATGTTGTTACTAACCGGTATCAGTATGGTGTTACTAACCGGTATCAGTATGTTGTTACTTCGGCATCATTTAGAAACGTGTATTACAATTAGATCACGGTCACATATGTTCATCTTGTTGTAGTTGCAGCCCCCTTGCCAGCGATTCTCTCTGACCAATCAGCAGTCGACAGTGTTTACGTCACTAGTTTACCATATTCAGCCCGGTTGTTGGCCCGGTAAGAACCTCGATTTTGGAGGGCCAGAAAAAGGTGAAAAAGTAGTCCTGAGCCGGAACTACCCCTAGTGGAAAAGCATAAAAAAGTGGGCTTGGTTTGGCCCGGCCCGCTTAAACCATGCTACGTGCTGCAGTGGAAAAGCGCCATTAGATACTGAGGACCCTTAGATACAGAGGAACATTAGACACTGAGGACCCTCAGATACTGAAGCTTAGATCCTGAGGACCCTTAGATACTGAGGACCCTCAGATACTGACCCTCAGATACTGAGGACAGGACCCTCAGATACTGACCCTCAGATACTGAGGACCCTTAGATAGTGAGGACCCTCAGATACTGACCGTCAGATACTGAGGACCCTAATTACCCTCCCCCCCCCCCCCAGATGAAGGAAGGAGAAGGAGGAGGCTTGGAACATCCACTTCTCAGAGTTCGGTCGAGGAGTCTGCATGTACCGGACCTCCAGAACCAGAGAGCTGGTCCTGAACGGGATCCCAGAGAACCTGAGGGGGGAGCTGTGGATGCTGTTCTCTGTGAGGGTTCACTCATTCACTCATTATTCATTCATTCGTTCACTCATTCATTCACTCATTATTCATTCACTCGTTCACTCATTCATTCACTCATTATTCATTCACTCGTTCACCACTCATTCATTCACTCATTATTCATTCATTCGTTCACTCATTCACCCATTCACTCATTATTCATTCGTTCACTCATCCATTCATTCACTCATTATTCATTCATTCGTTCACTCATCCATTCATTCACTCATTATTCATTCACTCGTTCACTTCATTCATTAATTCACTCATTCATTCACTCATTCATTCATTCACGCATCACTCATTAATTCACACACTAATTCATTCATCACTCATTCATTCATTCACTCATTCACTCATTAATTCACTCATTATTCATTCACTCATTCATTCACTCATTCATTCATCATGTAAGAGAATAGCTGTGGATGCTGTTTTCAGTGTTCACTCATTCATGCATTCACTCACTCATTCATTCACTCATTCACTCACTCATTCATTCCCTCAAACACTCATTCACTATTTCATTCACTCATCACTCATTCATTCATCATGTAAGAGGATGGCTGTGGTACTAATACTACACACAGTACTACATCCAGGTACTAATGCTACATCAAGAGTCCTGACTAGGTACTAATACTACACACAGTGCTACATCCAGGTACTAATACTACACACAGTGCTACATCCAGGTACTAATACTACACACAGTGCTACATCCAGTACTAATACTACACACAGTGCTACATCCAGGTACTAATACTACATACAGTGCTACATCCAGGTACTAATACTACACACAGTGCTACATCCAGGTACTAATACTACACACAGTGCTACATCCAGGTACTAATACTACACACAGTGCTACATCCAGGTACTAATACTACATACAGTACTACATCCAGGTACTAATACTACACACAGTGCAACATCCAGGTACTAATACTACACACAGTGCTACATCCAGGTACTAATACTACACACAGTACTACATCCAGGTACTAATGCTACATCAAGAGTCCTGACCAGGTACTAATACTACACACAGTGCTACATCCAGGTACTAATACTACACACAGTGCTACATCCAGGTACTAATACTACACACAGTGCTACATCCAGTACTAATACTACACACAGTGCTACATCCAGGTACTAATACTACACACAGTGCTACATCCAGGTACTAATACTACATACAGTGCTACATCCAGGTACTAATACTACACACAGTGCTACATCCAGGTACTAATACTACACACAGTGCTACATCCAGGTACTAATACTACACACAGTGCTACTCCAGGTACTAATACTACATACAGTGCTACATCCAGGTACTAATACTACACACAGTGCTACATCCAGGTACTAATCTACTACACACAGTGCTATCCAGGTACTAATACTACACACAGTGCTACATCCAGGTACTAATGCTACATACAGTACTACATCCAGGTACTAATACTACATACAGTACTACATCCAGGTACTAATACTACACACAGTGTTATCCAGTTCTTCATCAGTGTTATCCAGTTCTTCATCAGTGTTATCCAGTTCTTCATCAGTGTTATCCAGTTCTTCATCACTGTTATCCAGTTCTTCATCAGTGTTATCCAGTTCTTCATCCTGTTATCCAGTTCTTCATCAGTGTTATCCAGTTCTTCATCACTGTTATCCAGTTCTTCATCAGTGTTATCCAGTTCTTCATCAGTGTTATCCAGTTCTTCATCACTGTTATCCAGTTCTTCATCACTGTTATCCAGTTCTTCATCACTGTTATCCAGTTCTTCATCACTGTTATCCAGTTCTTCATCACTGTTATCCAGTTCTTCATCACTGTTATCCAGTTCTTCATCAGTGTTATCCGTTCTTCATCACTGTTATCCAGTTCTTCATCACTGTTATCCAGTTCTTCATCACTGTTATCCAGTTCTTCATCAGTGTTATCCAGTTCTTCATCAGTGTTATCCAGTTCTTCATCACTGTTATCCAGTTCTTCATCACTGTTATCCAGTTCTTCATCAGTGTTATCCAGTTCTTCATCACTGTTATCCAGTTCTTCATCAGTGTTATCCAGTTCTTCATCAGTGTTATCCAGTTCTTCATCACTGTTATCCAGTTCTTCATCACTGTTATCCAGTTCTTCATCACTGTTATCCAGTTCTTCATCAGTGTTATCCAGTTCTTCATCACTGTTATCCAGTTCTTCATCAGTGTTATCCAGTTCTTCATCACTTTATCCAGTTCTTCATCACTGTTATCCAGTTCTTCATCACTGTTATCCAGTTCTTCATCACTGTTATCCAGTTCTTCATCAGTGTTATCCAGTTCTTCATCACTGTTATCCAGTTCTTCATCACTGTTATCCAGTTCTTCATCAGTGTTATCCAGTTCTTCATCACTGTTATCCATTCTTCATCACTGTTATCCAGTTCTTCATCAGTGTTATCCAGTTCTTCATCACTGTTATCCAGTTCTTCATCACTGTTATCCAGTTCTTCATCAGTGTTATCCAGTTCTTCATCACTGTTATCCAGTTCTTCATCAGTGTTATCCAGTTCTTCATCACTTTTATCCAGTTCTTCATCACTGTTATCCAGTTCTTCATCACTGTTATCCAGTTCTTCATCAGTGTTATCCAGTTCTTCATCACTTTATCCAGTTCTTCATCACTGTTATCCAGTTCTTCATCACTGTTATCCAGTTCTTCATCACTGTTATCCAGTTCTTCATCAGTGTTATCCAGTTCTTCATCACTGTTATCCAGTTCTTCATCACTGTTATCCAGTTCTTCATCAGTGTTATCCAGTTCTTCATCACTGTTATCCAGTTCTTCATCAGTGGTTATCCAGTTCTTCATCACTTTATCCAGTTCTTCATCACTGTTATCCAGTTCTTCATCACTGTTATCCAGTTCTTCATCACTGTTTATCCAGTTCTTCATCATGTTATCCAGTTCTTCATCACTGTTATCCAGTTCTTCATCACTGTTATCCATTCTTCATCAGTGTTATCCAGTTCTTCATCACTGTTATCCAGTTCTTCATCAGTGTTTCCAGTTCTTCATCAGTGTTATCCAGTTCTTCATCAGTGTTATCCAGTTCTTCATCACTGTTATCCAGTTCTTCATCAGTGTTATCCAGTTCTTCATCACTGTTATCCAGTTCTTCATCACTGTTATCCAGTTCTTCATCACTGTTATCCAGTTCTTCATCACTGTTATCCAGTTCTTCATCACTGTTATCCAGTTCTTCATCACTGTTATCCAGTTTCTCATCCTGTTATCCAGTTCTTCATCACTGTTATCCAGTTCTTCATCAGTGTTATCCAGTTCTTCATCACTGTTATCCAGTCTTCATCACTGTTATCCAGTTCTTCATCACTGTTATCCAGTTCTTCATCACTGTTATCCAGTTCTTCATCACTGTTATCCAGTTCTTCATCAGTGTTATCCGTTCTTCATCACTTTTATCCAGTTCTTCATCACTGTTATCCAGTTCTTCATCACTGTTATCCAGTTCTTCATCAGTGTTATCCAGTTTCTTCATCACTGTTATCCAGTTCTTCATCAGTGTTATCCAGTTCTTCATCACTTTTATCCAGTTCTTCATCACTGTTATCCAGTTCTTCATCACTGTTATCCAGTTCTTCATCACTTTTATCCAGTTCTTCATCACTGTTATCCAGTTCTTCATCACTGTTATCCAGTTCTTCATCAGTGTTATCCAGTTCTTCATCACTGTTATCCAGTTCTTCATCACTGTTATCCAGTTCTTCATCACTGTTTATCCAGTTCTTCATCACTGTTATCCAGTTCTTCATCAGTGTTATCCAGTTCTTCATCAGTGTTATCCAGTTCTTCATCACTGTTATCCAGTTCTTCATCAGTGTTATCCAGTTCTTCATCACTGTTATCCAGTTCTTCATCAGTGTTATCCAGTTCTTCATCACTGTTATCCAGTTTCTTCATCACTGTTATCCAGTTCTTCATCACTGTTATCCAGTTCTTCATCAGTGTTATCCAGTTCTTCATCACTGTTATCCAGTTCTTCATCAGTGTTATCCAGTTCTTCATCAGTGTTATCCAGTTCTTCATCACTGTTATCCAGTTCTTCATCACTGTTATCCAGTTCTTCATCAGTGTTTTATCCAGTTTCTTCATCACTGTTATCCAGTTTCTTCATCATGTTATCCAGTTCTTCATCACTGTTATCCAGTTCTTCATCACTGTTATCCAGTTCTTCATCACTGTTATCCAGTTCTTCATCAGTGTTATCCAGTTCTTCATCAGTGTTATCCAGTTCTTCATCACTGTTATCCAGTTCTTCATCAGTGTTATCCAGTTCTTCATCACTGTTATCCAGTTCAATTAAGAGGATAGCTGTGGATATTGTTCTCAGTGTTCACTCATTCACTCCTCACCCTTTCACAGGAGCTCAGAATGAGATGGCGTCCCACCCCGGTTACTATGGCGACCTGGTGGAGGCGGCGATGGGGGTTGGCTCGTGTTTTCCGTGGTGACGGAGGAGATCGAGAGGGACCTTCATCGATCGATGCCGAACACCGAGCCTTCCAGAACCAGACGGGCATCTCCGCGCTGCGCCGCGTCCTGACCGCGTACGCCCACCGAAACCCAGGCATCGGGTACTGCCAGGTACTAATACTACATAAAGTACTGCATCCAGGTACTAATATACATACCAGTACTACATCAGGTACTATACTACATACAGTACTACATCCAGGTACTAATATACATACAGTACTACATCCAGGTACTAATACTACATACAGTACTGCATCCAGGTACTAATACTACATACAGTACTACATCCGTACTAAATACATACAGGTACTAATACTACATACAGTACTACATCCAGGTACTAATACTACATACAGTACTACATCCAGGTACTAATATACATACAGGTACTAATACTACATACAGTACTACATCCAGGTACTAATACTACATACAGTACTACATCAGGTACTAATACTACATACAGTACTACATCCAGGTACTAATACTACATACAGTACTACATCCAGGTACTAATACTACATACAGTACTACATCCAGGTACTAATACTACATACAGTACTACATCCAGGTACTAATACTACATACAGTACTGCATCCAGTACTAATACTACATACAGTACTACATCCAGGTACTAATAACTACATACAGTACTACATCCAGGTACTAATACTACATACAGTACTGCATCCAGGTACTAATACTACATACAGTACTACATCCAGGTACTAATATACATACAGGTACTAATACTACATACAGTACTACTCCAGGTACTAATACTACATACAGTACTACATCCAGGTACTAATATACATACAGGTACTAATACTACATACAGTACTACATCCAGGTACTAATACTACATACAGTACTACATCCAGGTACTAATACTACACACAGTACTACATCCAGGTACTAATATACATACAGTACTACATCCAGGTACTAATACTACATACAGTACTACATCCAGGTACTAATACTACATACAGTACTACTCCAGGTACTAGTACTACATACAGTACTACATCCAGGTACTAATACTACATAAAGTACTGCATCCAGGTACTAATACTACATACAGTACTGCATCCAGGTACTAATACTACATACAGTACTACATCCAGGTACTAATATACATACAGGTACTAATACTACATACAGTACTACATCCAGGTACTAATACTACATACAGTACTACATCCAGGTACTAATACTACATACAGTACTACATCCAGGTACTAATATACATACAGGTACTAATACTACATACAGTACTACATCCAGGTACTAATACTACATACAGTACTACATCCAGTACTAATATACATCCAGGTACTAATACTACATACAGTACTACATCCAGGTACTAATACTACATACAGTACTACATCCAGGTACTAATACTACACACAGTACTACATCCAGGTACTAATATACATACAGTACTACATCCAGGTACTAGATATACATACAGTACTACATCCAGGTACTAATACTACACACAGTACTACATCCAGGTACTAATACTACATACAGTACTACATCCAGTACTAATACTACATACAGTACTACATCCAGGTACTAATACTACACACAGTACTACATCCAGGTACTAATACTACATACAGTACTACATCCAGGTACTAATACTACACACAGTACTACATCCAGTACTAATACTACATACAGTACTACATCCAGGTACTAATACTACATACAGTACTACATCCAGGTACTAATATACATCCAGGTACTAATACTACATACAGTACTACATCCATGTACTAATACTACATACAGTACTACTGCCAGGTACTAGTACTACATACAGTACTACATCCAGGTACTAATACTACATAAGTACTGCATCCAGGTACTAATACTACATACAGTACTACATCCAGGTACTAATATACATACAGGTACTAATACTACATACAGTACTACATCCAGGTACTAATACTACATACAGTACTACATCCAGGTACTAATACTACATACAGTACATCCAGGTACTAATATACATACAGGTATAATACTACATACAGTACTACATACAGGTACTAATACTACATACAGTACTACATCCAGGTACTAATACTACATACAGTACTACATCCAGGTACTAATACTACATAAGTACTGCATCCAGGTACTAATACTACATACAGTACTACATCCAGGTACTAATACTACATGCAGTACTACATCCAGGTACTAATACTACATACAGTACTACATACAGGTACTAATACTACATACAGTACTACATCCAGGTACTAATACTACATACGGTACCTCATCCAGGTACTAATACTACATACAGTACTACATCCAGGTACTATAATACATGCAGTACTACATCCAGGTACTAATACTACATACAGTACTACATACAGGTACTAATACTACATACAGTACTACATACAGGTACTAATACTACATACAGTACTACATCCAGGTACTAATACTACTCACAGTACTACATACAGGTACTAATACTACACAGTACTACATCCAGGTACTAATACTACATGCAGTACTACATCCAGGTACTAATACTACATACAGTACTACATACAGGTACTAATACTACATACAGTACTACATCCAGGTACTAATACTACTCACAGTACTACATACAGGTACTAATACTACATACAGTACTACATCCAGGTACTAATACTACTCACAGTACTACATACAGGTACTAATACTACATACGGTACCTCATCCAGGTACTAATACTACATACAGTACTACATCCAGGTACTAATACTACATACAGTACTACATCCAGGTACTAATACTACATACAGTACTACATCCAGGTACTAATACTACATACAGTAACTACATCCAGGTACTATACTACATACAGTACTACATCCAGGTACTATACTACATACAGTACTACATCCAGGTACTAATACTACACACAGTACTACATCCAGGTACTAATACTACATACAGTACTACATCCAGGTACTAATACTACATACAGTACTACATCCAGGTACTAATACTACATACAGTACTACATCCAGGTACTAATACTACATACAGTACTACATCCAGGTACTAATACACAATACTACTAATACTACAACAGTACTACATCCAGGTACTAATACTACATACAGTACTACATACAGGTACTAATACTACATACAGTACTACATCCAGGTACTAATACTACATACAGTACTACATACAGGTACTAATACTACATACAGTACTACATCCAGGTACTAATACTACATACAGTACTACATCCAGGTACTAATACTACATAGAGTACTACATCCAGGTACTAATACTACATACAGTACTACATACAGGTACTAA
The DNA here is from genome assembly GCA_011823955.1 of Dissostichus mawsoni. Taxonomy (NCBI): domain Eukaryota; kingdom Metazoa; phylum Chordata; class Actinopteri; order Perciformes; family Nototheniidae; genus Dissostichus; species Dissostichus mawsoni. The sequence goes on from JAAKFY010000046.1 coordinate 374,605, forward strand.
TATACATACAGTACTACATCCAGGTACTATACTACATACAGTACTACATACAGGTACTAATACTACATACAGTACTACATCCAGGTACTAATACTACATACAGTACTACATCCAGGTACTAATACTACATACAGTACTACATCCAGGTACTAATACTACATACAGTACTACATCCAGGTACTAATACTACATACAGTACTACATCCAGGTACTATACTACATACAGTACTACATCCAGGTACTAATATACACAGGTACTAATACTACATACAGTACTACATCCAGGTACTAATACTACATACAGTACTACATCCATGTACTAATACTACATACAGTACTACATCCGGTACTAATACTACACACAGTACTACATCCAGGTACTAATACTACATACAGTACTACATCCAGGTACTAATACTACACACAGTACTACATCCAGGTACTAATACTACATACAGTACTACATCCATGTACTAATACTACATACAGTACTACATCCAGGTACTAATATACATCCAGGTACTAATACTACATACAGTACTACATCCATGTACTAATACTACATACAGTACTAGCCAGGTATAGTACTACATACAGTACTACATCCAGGTACTAATACTACATAAAGTACTGCATCCAGGTACTAATACTACATACAGTACTACATCCAGGTACTAATATACATACAGGTACTAATACTACATACAGTACTACATCCAGGTACTAATACTACATACAGTACTACATCCAGGTACTAATACTACATACAGTACTACATCCAGGTACTAATATACATACAGGTACTAATACTACATACAGTACTACATACAGGTACTAATACTACATACAGTACTACATCCAGGTACTAATACTACATACAGTACTACATCCAGGTACTAATACTACATAAAGTACTGCATCCAGGTACTAATACTACATACAGTACTACATCCAGGTACTAATACTACATGCAGTACTACATCCAGGTACTAATACTACATACAGTACTATACAGGTACTAATACTACATACAGTACTACATCCAGGTACTAATACTACATACGGTACCTCATCCAGGTACTAATACTACATACAGTACTACATCCAGGTACTAATACTACATGCAGTACTACATCCAGGTACTAATACTACATACAGTATACATCAGGTACTAATACTACATACAGTACTACATCCAGGTACTAATACTACTCACAGTACTACATACAGGTACTAATACTACATACAGTACTACATCCAGGTACTAATACTACTCACAGTACTACATACAGGTACTAATACTACATACGGTACCTCATCCAGGTACTAATACTACATACAGTACTACATCCAGGTACTAATACTACATACAGTACTACATCCAGGTACTAATACTACATACAGTACTACAATCCAGGTACTAATACTACATACAGTACTACATCCAGGTACTAATACTACATACAGTACTACATCCAGGTACTAATACTACATACAGTACTACATCCAGGTACTAATACTACATACAGTACTACATCCAGGTACTAATACTACACACAGTACTACATCCAGGTACTAATACTACATACAGTACATACAGGTACTAATACTACATACAGTACTATCCAGGTAATAATACTACATACAGTACTACATCCAGGTACTAATACTACATACAGTACTACATCCAGGTACTAATACTACATACAGTATACATCCAGGTACTAATACTACATACAGTACTACATCCAGGTACTAATACTACATACAGTACTACATCCAGGTACTAATACTACATACAGTACTACATCCAGGTACTATACTACATACAGTACTACATCCAGGTACTAATACTACATACAGTACTACATCCAGGTACTAATACTACATACAGTACTACATCCAGGTACTAATACTACATACAGTACTACATACAGGTACTAATACTACATACAGTACTACATCCAGGTACTAATACTACATACAGTACTAATCCAGGTACTAATAATACATACAGTACTACATCCAGGTACTAATAACATACAGTACTACATCCAGGTACTAATATACATACAGTACTACATCCAGGTACTAATACTACATACAGTACTACATCCAGGTACTAATACTACATACAGTACTACATCCAGGTACTAATACTACATACAGACTACATCCAGGTACTAATACTACATACAGTACTACATCCAGGTACTAATACTACAAACAGTACTACATCCAGGTACTAATACTACATACAGTACTACATCCAGGTACTAATACTACATACAGTACTACATCCAGGTACTAATACTACATACAGTACTACATCCAGGTACTAATACTACATACAGTACTACATACAGGTACTAATACTACATACAGTACTTCATCCAGGTACTAATACTACATACAGTACTACATACAGGTACTAATACTACTACAGTACTACATCCAGGTACTAATACTACATGCAGTACTACATCCAGGTACTAATACTACATACAGTACTACATCCAGGTACTAATACTACATACAGTACTACATCAGGTACTAATACTACATACAGTACTACATACAGGTACTAATACTACATACAGTACTACATACAGGTACTAATACTACATACAGTACTACATCCAGGTACTAATACTACATACAGTACTACATCCAGGTACTAATACTACACACAGTACTACATACAGGTACTAATACTTCATCACTGTTATCCAGTTCTTCATCACTGTTATCCGTTATTCATCAGTGTTATCCAGTTCTTCATCACTGTTATCCAGTTCTTCATCACTGTTATCCAGTTCTCATCACTGTTATCCAGTTCTTCATCACTGTATCCAGTTCTTCATCAGTGTTATCAGTTCTTCATCACTGTTATCCAGTTCTTCATCAGTGTTATCCAGTTCTTCATCAGTGTTATCCAGTTCTTCATCACTGTTATCCAGTTCTTCATCAGTGTTATCCAGTCTTCATCAGTGTTATCCAGTTCTTCATCACTGTTATCCAGTTCTTCATCAGTGTTATCCAGTTCTTCATCAGTGTTATCCAGTTCTTCATCACTGTTATCCAGTTCTTCATCAGTGTTATCCAGTTCTTCATCAGTGTTATCCAGTTCTTCATCACTGTTATCCAGTTCTTCATCAGTGTTATCCAGTTCTTCATCAGTGTTATCCAGTTCTTCATCACTGTTGTTGTCCTCAGGCGATGAACATCGTCACCTCGGTGCTGCTGCTCTTCTCTCCAGAGGAGCAGGCTTTCTGGCTGCTGGTGGCTCTGTGTGAGCGCATGCTGCCAGATTACACAACACAAGAGTTACAGGTACATATATATATAATTATATACACTCACCAGCCTCTTGATCAGGTACACCTTGCTGGGTTGGACCCCCCACAGATGAAGGAGCTGCATCAGACATGTTAGCATCACACAGCTGCTGCAGATCTGTAGCTCAGAGAAGCTCCTCTGCAGACCTCCAACCAGGGGTTATTGACTGTTGCCTTTCAATATATATATATATATATAATAAGATGTATGTGATGTGTTCAGGGGCCCTGGTGGATCAGGGGTGTTCGAGGAGCTGACCAGAGCCTTCCTGCCCCCCCTGTATGAACACATGAGGGATCTGGGGTGATCTCCACCATCAGCCTCTCCTGGTTCCTCACCCTCTTCCTGTCTGTGATGCCCTTTGACAGCGCCGTGCTGCTGGTGGACTGCTTCTTCTACGAGGGCATCAAGGTCACCTTCCAGGTACAGAGCATCAGGGAGCTGTAGTCCTCAAAGAGCCGAGCATCATGGGAGCTGTAGTCTCAGAGAGCTGTAGTCCTCAAATAGCAGAGCATCATGGGAGCTGTAGTCCTCAGAGAGCTGTGGGTTGCAGTCGAATAGTCCAAAAATCAGCTCCTAACGTCTATCCCTTGACCTCTGTGTGAAAGGTCACGGGGTTAAGGAATAGTGGATAGGAGAATTCAAAAGGATTTAGGAGAAGAGACTGCTTTGAGAATCGACTGCACTTTCACTATCCGACGTGTTTATGACGTCATGAATGTGCGTCTGCTGCTGTGGGGAAAACTATGGAAACTACAGTTCTCTATACAGCGGACTACAACATGGATGCAGAATAAGAACGAGGGACTTCTGTAAACTCATCTAGAGACTCTGCTCCGTGCTCTGTTGCTTTAGGCTTTATGAACGTGGAGGACAGAGAAACAGATTCTTCAGGACCAAAGCTGGGATCTGAATAAAAAGGAAAGTGAAAACTGATGCTCGTCTCCCTCTCTCTCCGGTCCACATTAATACAGATGATCCCAATACGTATGATTGGATGAAAAGATCTTAAAATCAATACAGATGTATTGATTATAAACCGTTAGTCCTTAACATCTATCACTGTGTGTATCACCATTCAGACATTTTTAAAGGTTGAACAAACCCCACAGCTCAGTAAAGACTGAGAGACTTTATTTGATCCTTTCAGTAAAAACTAACGTTCATATTTCTCTTTTTGATTATAATACTGATGATCGTTCAAAACAAAGCACTTTGGCAACTTACCACATACGTTTTAAAAAGCTCAATAAGCACCGTAACTTTCATGATATCATTTCTCCGTCATAATCGGTTGTTTCGTGAACGCGCCGAATGTTGTGTGACGGCAAATGCTGCAGCTGCAAGGCATTGTGGGTCAGCACTTTCTCCTCTCCTTTCGTAAAGGGAGGTCCAGTGTTTCCTAAGCTAAAGGAGGTATAAAGGGAGGTCCAGTGTTTCCTAAAGGAGGTGATAAAGGGAGGTCCAGTGTTTCCTAAAGGAGGTGATAAAGGGAGGTCCAGTGTTTCCTAAAGGAGGTGATAAAGGGAGGTCCAGTGTTTCCTAAAGGAGGTTATAAAGGGAGGTCCAGTGTTTCCTAAAGGAGGTTATAAAGGGAGGTCCAGTGTTTCCTAAAGGAGGTGATAAAGGGAGGTCCAGGTTTCCTAAAGGAGGTTATAAAGGGAGGTCCAGTGTTTCCTAAAGGAGGTTATAAAGGGAGGTCCAGTGTTTCCTAAAGGAGGTTATAAAGGGAGGTCCAGTGTTTCCTAAAGGAGGTTATAAAGGGAGGTCCAGTGTTTCCTAAAGGAGGTTATAAAGGAAGGTCCAGTGTTTCCTAAAGGAGGTTTAAAGGGAGGTCCAGTGTTTCCTAAAGGAGGTTATAAAGGAAGGTCCAATGTTTCCTAAAGGAGGTTATAAAGGGAGGTCCAGTGTTTCCTAAAGGAGGTGATAAAGGAAGTTGAAACCTCCTTTCCTATCATCTAGAGCACATGTGTCAAACTCAAGGCCCGGGGGCCAAATCAGGCCCTTGGTGGATTTAATTTCGGCCCGCAGGATAATTTCTAATTCCTATTAGATCTGGCCCGCCGGTATATTGCACGCACACCTTCACTCCATCCTGAGGGTCTCCTCCGCTCAGAGCCTGAGCCCAAACATTGATGAACTTGCCTCCAAGATGAGATGCCAAGTATCTGAGCTAGCATCAGAGCAGCAACCTGAGTTTAATGGATGTTTCCTTCTGCACTTTCTCTCTCACGACAGCAGGCATGTTTGGTTTTCTCTTTGAGGGAAATCGTTTTCTTGAAGCTGTTGTTGGCCTGTGGAGAAATGTAATCATAAGAAATGACTCTGCAAAGCTGCAGATAGAGCCATACGAAATGAATGCAACTGATTATTAATGTTTAATCTTGTTTTTATATGCAATAATTGAAGCTTTGTTAGTTCCAGGTTTAATATGTGCAATAAGTTCATTCCAATACGTTTTGCAATAAACATTGAACCAGTCCGGCCCTCGACTAGTACCCATTTTTAAATTTTGGCCCACTGTGTATTTGAGTTTGACCCCCCTGACCTAGAGAATTTGAACGGCACTTATCATGGCTGCCACTGAGGTACTTCCGGGTCATTTCACTCCGTTAGGAAGGTTCCTAAGCTAAATGGACTATTCGACTTCAGCCCTGTAGTCCTCAAAGAGCAGAGCATCATGGGAGCTGTAGTCCTCAGAGAGCTGTAGTCCTCAGAGAGCTGTAGTCCTCAAAGAGCAGAGCATCATGGGAGCTGTAGTCCTCAGAGAGCTGTAGTCCTCAGAGAGCTGTAGTCCTCAGAGAGCTGTAGTCCTCAAAGAGCAGAGCATCATGGGAGCTATAGTCCTCAGAGAGCTGTAGTCCTCTGAGAGCTGTAGTCCTCAGAGAGCAGAGCATCATGGGAGCTGTAGTCCTCTGAGAGCTGTAGTCCTCTGAGAGCTGTAGTCCTCAGAGAGCAGAGCATCATGGGAGCTGTAGTCCTCAGAGAGCTGTAGTCCTCAGAGCAGAGCATCATGGGAGCTGTAGTCCTCAGAGAGCTGTAGTCCTCAAAGAGCAGAGCATCATGGGAGCTGTAGTCCTCAGAGAGCTGTAGTCCTCAAAGAGCAGAACATCATGGGAGCTGTAGTCCTCAGAGAGCTGTAGTCCTCAGAAAGCAGGGCATCATGGGAGCTGTAGTCCTGAGTTTTGGCAGCTGCTGACATATGTCCCTCTTCCTGCAGGTGGCGCTGGCGGTGCTGCACGACAACATGGAGGCTCTGCTGTCCTGCAGCGACGAGGGGGAGGCCATGACCGTCCTGGGGAGGTGAGGGGAGATCACTGGGGGGGGGGAGGGGGCTGTTAACACTCATTAGGCTCGTTTGAGATGAGCGAGACCGACGCAGACCTGCGCAATTGCGTCCGCCGTCTTGCTCGTGCGTTGCATGATGGTTAGTCATTTTGTCCGACTTGCTCTGGAGGCTCGACCGCATGAGACGTTGAAATCTCGCGGGACAAAGACGCCGGCAGCCTTGAGAGCGAGGCGGAGCAGTTTCTCTCCACGAGCTGCAGAAGCGAAATGCTTGATGAGAAACGACTCGCTGGCACATCGAGCTGAGCGCTCATTGGTGGCTTTCACCCCGTGCTGGGGAGGAAGCTCTCCATTGGCTCCGCAAAAGTTTGTTGTTGTTTAGTGTCAGTTTTACGTCGCCACTTCCATTCACATTTTTCATCATTGTTCCACAATGTTCATCATCAGGAAATTAATATCTATATATTTTATACTATACTTGCACTGCTTACCGTTTTCATACTTTATATATATTAGCATATTCATACACACTGTTCATACTGCTCACAGGCTGCTGTGTGTATCTAGTGTATTCATACACACTGTTCATACTGCTCACAGGCTGCTGTGTGTATCTAGTGTATTCATACACACTGTTCATACTGCTCACAGGCTGCTGTGTGTATCTAGTGTATTCATACACACTGTTCATACTGCTCACAGGCTGCTGTGTGTATCTAGTGTATTCATACACACTGCTCATACTGCTCACAGGCTGCTGTGTGTATCTAGTGTATTCATACACACTGCTCACAGGCTGCTGTGTGTATCTAGTGTATTCATACACACTGTTCATACTGCTCACAGGCTGCTGTGTGTATCTAGTGTATTCATACACACTGCTCATACTGCTCACGGGCTGCTGTGTGTATCTAGTGTATTCATACACACTGCTCATACTGCTCACAGGCTGCTGTGTGTATCTAGTGTATTCATACACACTGCTCATACTGCTCACAGGCTGCTGTGTGTATCTAGTGTATTCATACACACTGCTCATACTGCTCACAGGCTGCTGTGTGTATCTAGTGTATTCATACACACTGTTCACAGGCTGCTGTGTGTATCTAGTGTATTCATACACACTGCTCATACTGCTCACAGGCTGCTGTGTGTATCTAGTGTATTCATACACACTGCTCACAGGCTGCTGTGTGTATCTAGTGTATTCATACACACTGTTCATACTGCTCACAGGCTGCTGTGTGTATCTAGTGTATTCATACACACTGCTCATACTGCTCACAGGCTGCTGTGTGTATCTAGTGTATTCATACACACTGTTCATACTGCTCACAGGCTGCTGTGTGTATCTAGTGTATTCATACACACTGCTCATACTGCTCACAGGCTGCTGTGTGTATCTAGTGTATTCATACACACTGCTCATACTGCTCACAGGCTGCTGTGTGTATCTAGTGTATTCATACACACTGTTCATACTGCTCACAGGCTGCTGTGTGTATCTAGTGTATTCATACACACTGCTCATACTGCTCACAGGCTGCTGTGTGTATCTAGTGTATTCATACACACTGCTCATACTGCTCACAGGCTGCTGTGTGTATCTAGTGTATTCATACCCCTCACTGTTTATTCATCATTCAATTCATTCTATATTGTATTCTGTAGATTGTGTACATTACTTTTCACTCTACTGCTTGTTGCACTCCTGGTTAGAAGCTAAACTGCATTTCGTTGTCTCCTGTAATCTGTGCAATATCAATAAAGTTTAATCTAATCTTGAGCAGGAACAAATGTATTTACTTGGTACATATCTGACATTAACGATTAAACATATTTGTGCATTCTTTATAAATGCAAACCGAGTCAAACCGACTCCGAGCTGTCCGACTTCAGGCGAGCTTTTTGAGACCTCCCCCGCTGCAATCGGCTATTCTCGTCTACTTTCGAGGCGAGCCGCAGCTCATCTCAAACAAGCCTATTAACTGTGTGTGTGTGGTGTGTGTGTGTGTGTGTGTGTGTGTGTGTGTGTGTGTGTGTGTGGTGTGTGTGTGTGTGTGTGTGTGTGTGTGTGTGTGTGTGTGTGTGTGTGTGTGTGTGTGTGTGTGTGTGTGTGTGTGTGGTGTGTGGTGTGTGTGTGTGTGTGTGTGTGTGTGTGTGTGTGTAGGTACCTGGATAACGTTGTGAACAAACAGACTGTGGCCCCTCCCATCCCTCACCTCCACGCCCTGCTGACCAGCGGAGACGACCCCCCCGAGAGATCGACATCTTCGACCTCATCAAGTCCTCCTACGAGGTCAGGATCCGTCTAACTCCTGCAGCGTCTCCCTCTAACTCCTGCAGAGTCTCTCTCTAACTCCTGCAGAGTCTCTCTCTAACTCCTGCAGAGTCTCCCTCTAACTCCTGCAGAGTCTCCCTCTAACTCCTGCAGACTCTCTCTAACTCCTGCAGAGTCTCCCTCTAACTCCTGCAGACTCTCCCTCTAACTCCTGCAGAGTCTCCCTCTAACTCCTGCAGAGTCTCCCTCTAACTCCTGCAGAGTCTCTCTCTAACTCCTGCAGAGTCTCTCTCTAACTCTGCAGAGTCTCTCTCTAACCTGCAGCGTCCCTCTAACTCCTGCAGAGTCTCTCTCTAACTCCTGCAGAGTCTCTCTCTAACTCCTGCAGAGTCTCTCTCTAACTCCTGCAGAGTCTCTCTCTAACTCCTGCAGCGTCTCCCTCTAACTCCTGCAGAGTCTCTCTCTAACTCCTGCAGAGTCTCTCTCTAACTCCTGCAGAGTCTCCCTCTAACTCCTGCAGAGTCTCCCTCTAACTCCTGCAGAGTCTCCCTCTAACTCCTGCAGAGTCTCCCTCTAACTCCTGCAGAGTCTCTCTCTAACTCCTGCAGAGTCTCTCTCTAACTCCTGCAGAGTCTCTCTCTAACTCCTGCAGAGTCTCCCTCTAACTCCTGCAGAGTCTCCCTCTAACTCCTGCAGAGTCTCTCTCTAACTCCTGCAGAGTCTCTCTAACTCCTGCAGAGTCTCTCTCTAACTCCTGCAGAGTCTCTCTCTAACTCCTGCAGAGTCTCTCTCTAACTCCTGCAGAGTCTCTCTCTAACTCCTGCAGAGTCTCTCTCTAACTCCTGCAGAGTCTCCCTCTAACTCCTGCAGAGTCTCCCTCTAACTTCTGCAGAGTCTCTCTCTAACTCCTGCAGAGTCTCTCTCTAACTCCTGCAGAGTCTCTCTCTAACTTCTGCAGAGTCTCTCTCTAACTCTGCAGAGTCTCTCTCTAACTCCTGCAGAGTCTCTCTCTAACTCCTGCAGCGTCTTCTCTAACTCCTGCAGAGTCTCCCTCTAACTCCTGCAGAGGCTCTCTCTAACTCCTGCAGCGTCTCCTCTAACTCCTGCAGAGTCTCTCTCTAACTCCTGCAGAGTCTCTCTCTAACTCCTGCAGTCTCCCTCTAACTCCTGCAGAGTCTCCCTCTAACTCTGCAGAGTCTCCCTCTAACTCCTGCAGAGTCTCCCTCTAACTCCTGCAGAGTCTCCCTCTAACTTCTGCAGAGTCTCTCTCTAACTCCTGCAGAGTCTCTCTCTAACTCCTGCAGAGTCTCTCTATAACTACTCCGCTCCCAGAGTCTTCTCTCTAACTCCTGCAGAGAGGCTCCTCTAACTCCTGCAGAGGCTCTCTCTAACTCCTGCAGAGTCTCTCTCTAATGGCCCCTACACACGGCGGCGTGCGTTGACGCTTCAACGCTTCTGCCCATTCATTTTGAATGGGTGACGTCACGCTTCGCCGAACTGCATTGTGGGAGCAAAGCGTAGCTTTTCTCGCGGTGCTCGCTGCAAAAGTAGAGCAATGTTCTACTTTTGAAGCTTCGACGGAAGCGTCAGCCAATCGAATCATATGCCAGTACAAGCTCTAGCCAATCAAACCGCTGCTTGTGTGTCCGGGGCGGGAGATTCATGTGATTGGTTGTTGGTCGAGCGTCAGACATGCCCGCCGGCAAGCTTCAACGCACGCCGCCGTGTGTAGGGGCCGTAACTCCTGCAGAGTCTCTCTCTAACTCCTGCAGTGTCTCTCTCTAACTCCTGCAGAGTCTCCCTCTAAATCCTGCAGCGTCTCCGTCTGACTCCTGGAGCTGCTCTGTCTAACTCCTGGATGTTGTTTCTTCATCTCTTGCAGAAGTTCGGCAGCCTGCGCTCTGATGTCATCGAGCAGATGAGATTCAAGCAGAGGTTAAAGGTCATCCAGTCGCTGGAGGACACAGCCAAGAGGAGCGTGGTGAGCTAGCATGCTACAGGCTAACATGCTCACGTGGTAATGTGACACAAACTCACACTGTGTGTGTGTGTGTGTGTGTGTGTGTGTGTGGTTGTGTGTGTGTGTGTGTGTGTGTGTGTGGTGTGTGTGTGTGTGGTGTGTGTGTGTGTGTGGTGTGTGTGTGTGTGTGTGTGTGGTGTGTGTGTGTGTGTGTGGTGTGTGTGTGTGTGTGGTGTGTGTGTGTGTGTGTGTGTGTGTGTGTGTGTGTGTGTGTGTGTGCAGGTGAGAGCGATGATGACGGAGTCTGCGTTCAGCATTGGAGGAGCTGGAGGAGCTGTACTGTCTCTTTAAGGTAAACTGACACCTCTAAGCACACTAAATAATAAAAACAGCTGTTATTGGGCTCCAGATGTTAGGTTATTGCTCAGGATGTAGTGTTATTGCTCCAGATGTGACTGTACTTCCTGTGCAGGCGCAGCACATGGCCAGCTGTTATTGGGGCTCCAGCAGCGGGGCCTCTCAGCGGTTCGACCCTCCCTCCCGTACCTGGAGCAGTACAGCATCGACCCACTGCAGTTCTGCCAGCTGTTCCTCGGCCTCGGCCCCTGGGCCTGCGGGGGCCGCACCCCCACCCTCTCTGCTCGCCTCTTCAGGGTCCTGGACCAGAACCAGGACGGGCTGCTCAACTTCAAGGAGTTCATCACCGGATTCAGTGAGACTAACACTATACATGCAGTATATCAACATACACTATATACACTGTACACTTATACACCATACACTATATACACTATAAACACTATAACACTATATACACTATACACCATACACTATATACTATATACACTATATACACCATACACTATATACACTATACATGCAGTATATACAACATACACTATGTACACTATACACTTATATACCATACACTATATACACTATATACACTATAACACTATATACACTATATACACTATACACATATACACTATACACTATATACACTATATACACTATACACCATACACTATATACTATATACACTATATACACTATACACTTATACACCATACACTATATACACTATATACACTATACACTATATACACCATACACTATATACACTATAACACTATATACACCGTACACTATATACTATATACACTATATACACTATACACTTATACACCATACACTATATACACTATATACACTATATACACTATATACACTATACACTATATACACTATACATGCAGTATATACAACATACACTATTTACACTATACACTTATACACCATACACTATATACACTATTTACACTATAACACTATATACACTATACACACTATACACCATACACTATATACTATGTACACTATATACACTATACACTATACACTATTTACACTATATACACCATACACTATGTACACTATATACACCATACACTATGTACACTATATACACCATACACATATACACTATATACACCATACACTATATACACCATACGCTATATACACCATACACTATATACACTATTTACACTATAACACTATAACACTATATACACTATACACTATATACACTATACACCATACACTATATACTATATACACTATACACTATATACACTATACATGCAGTATATACAACATACACTATTTACACTATACACTTATACACCATACACTATATACACTATTTACACTATAACACTATATACACTATACACACTATACACCATACACTATATACTATGTACACTATATACACTATACACTATACACTATTACACTATATACACCATACACTATGTACACTATATACACCATACACTATGTACACTATATACACCATACACTATATACACTATATACACCATACACTATATACACCATACGCTATATACACCATACACTATATACACTATATACACCATACACTATATACACCACACACTATTTACACTATATACACCATACACTATATACACTATATACACTATATACACCACACACTATATACACTATATACACCATACACTATGTACACTATATACACCATACGCTATATACACCATACGCTATATACACCATACACTATATACACCATACCCTATATACACTATACACTATATACACCATACGCTATTTACACTATGTACACTATATACACCATATGCTATATACACTATTTACACTATATACACTGTACACTATACACCATACACTATATACACCATATACACTATACACTATATACTATATACACCATATACACCATACGCTATATACACCATACGCTATATACACTATATACACTATATACACTATACACTATATACACTATACACTATATACACCATATACACTATACACTATACACTATATACACCATACACTATATACACCATATACACTATACACTATACACTATATACACCATATACACCATACGCTATATACACCATACGCTATATCACTATATACACCATACACCATACACACTATATACACCATACACTATACTATATACACCATACACCATACACTATATACACCATACACTATATACACTATATACACTACGCTATATACACCATACACTATACACACCATACACTATATACACCATACACTATATACACCATACACTATACACACGATACACTATATACACCATACACTATATACACCATACACTATACACTATACACCATACACTATACACACCATACACTATATACACCTACACTATATACACCATACGCTATATACACCATACACTATACACACCATACACTATATACACCATACACTATATACACCATACACTATACACACCATACACTATATACACCATACACTATACACTATATACACCATACACTATATACACCATATACACTATACACTATATACACCATATACACCATACGCTATATACACCATACGCTATATACACTATATACACAATACACCATACACACTATATACACCATACACTATATACTATATACACCATACACCATACACTATATACACCATACACTATATACACTATATACACCATACGCTATATACACCATACACTATACACACCATACACTATACACACGATACACTATATACACCATACACTATATACACCATACACTATACACTATATACACCATACACTATACACACCATACACTATATACACCAACACTATATACACCATACACATATACACCATACACTATATACACCACACACTATACACTATACACCATACACTATATACACCATACACTATATACACCATACACTATACACTATATACACCATACACCATATACACCATACACTATATACACCATACACCATACACTATATACACCATACACTATATACACCATACACCATACACTATATACACCATACACCATATACACCATACACTATACACTATATACACCATACACTATACACACCATACACTATATACACCATACACTATATACACCATACACCATACACTATATACACCATACACTATACACCATACACTATACACTATATACACCATACACCATACACCATACACCATACACCATACACTATATACACCATACACTATATACACCATACCCTATATACACCATACCCTAATATACACCATACACTATATACACCATACACTATATACACCATACCCTATATACACCATACACCATACACCATACACCATACACCATACACTATATACACCATACACTATATACACCATACCCTATATACACCATACACCATACCCTATATACACCATACACTATATACACCATACCCTATATACACCATACACTATACACTATTTACACCATACACCATACACTATACACTATTTACACCATACACCATACACTATTTACACTATATACACCATACACTATATACACCATACACTATATACACTATATACACCATACACCATACACTATATACACCATACACTATACACTATTTACACCATACACTATATACACTATATACACCATACACTATATACACCATACACCATACACTATATACACTATATACACCATACACCATACACTATATACACCATACACTATATACACCATACACTATATACACCATACACTATATACACCATACACTATATACACCATACACTATATACACCATACCCTATATACACCATACACTATATACACCATACCCTATATACACCATACACTATATACACCATACACCATACACTATATACACCATACACTATATACACCATACCCTATATACACCATACACTATTTACACCATACACTATTTACACTATATACACCATACACTATATACACCATACACCATACACTATATACACTATATACACCATACACCATACACTATATACACCATACACTATATACTATATACACCATACACCATACACTATATACACCATACACTATACACTATATACACCATACACTATTTACACTATATACACCATACACTATTTACACTATATACACCATACACTATATACACCATACACTATATACACTATATACACCATACACCATACACTATATACACCATACACTATATACTATACACCATACACCATACACTATATACACCATACACTATACACTATATACACCATACACTATACACTATTTACACCATACACCATAACTATATACACCATACACCATACACCATACACTATATACACCATACACCATACGCTATATACACCATACACCATACACTATACACTATATACACCATACACCATACACTATATACACCATACACTATACACTATATACACCATACACTATATACACCATACACCATACACTATACACTATATACACCATACCCTATATACACCATACACTATACACTATTTACACTATATACACCATACACTATATACCCATACACCATACACTATATACCCATACACTATACACTATATACACCATACCCTATATACACCATACACTATACACTATATACACCATACCCTATATACACCATACACTATACACTATATACACCATACCCTATATACACCATACACTATACACTATTTACACTATATACACCATACACTATATACACCATACACCATACACTATATACACTATATACACCATACACCATACACTATATACACCATACACCATACACTATATACACCATACACTATATACACCATACACTATATACACCATACCCTATATACACCATACACTATACACTATTTACACTATATACACCATACACCATACCCTATATACACCATACACTATACACTATTTACACTATATACACCATACACCATACACTATATACACCATACACTATATACACCATACACCATACACTATATACACCATACACCATACACTATATACACCATACACTATATACACCATACACTATATACACCATACCCTATTACACCATACACTATACACTATTTACACTATATACACCATACACTATATACACCATACCTATATACACCATACACTATACACTATATACACCATACACCATACACTATATACACCATACACTATATACACCATACACTATACACTATATACACCATACACTATATACACCATATACACTATACCCATACACTATATACACCATACACTATATACACCATACACTATACACATATACACTATATACACCATACACTATATACACCATACACTATATACACCATACACTATACACTATATACACCATACACCATACACCATACACTATGTACACCATACACTATATACACCATACACTATTTACACTATAACTATATACACCATACACTATATACACCATACACTATATACACCATACACGATATATATATATATCGTGAATTATCAACGGGGGGGGGTGTAGAGCTCGACGCTCGTGAATTATCAACTCAACGGGGGGGGGGTGAAGAGCTCGACACTCGTGAACTGTCAACAGGAGGGGGGCGGGGGAGCCTCGCTGCGGGGAAGCAGTGTGTGGACCTGTCAGCGCAACTAATGCTGCATTCACACCGGACGCAATGCGAATATTCGCTTCGCTCTAATCGCTCTTATCGGATTGCTCTAAACGCTCGAGTTTCACCTCGGCTGTCAGCTGTGTTTACTCGCATCATTCAAACAAGACGCGCTGGCTCGGGGGCTACAACTACAACAAAATGAACATATTTTACTGTGATTAAATTGTAATACAAGTTTCAAAATGATGCCGAAGTAACAACATACTGATACCGGTTAGTAAAAACCATGAATGCTTTGACGAGTCTGCAGACAGACGGCAGGCGAAAACCTTTTAAAATGCGTGTTTTCTGAATGAAGATCGGATCGACCAGGCTAAGCTAACGCAGTATCTGCTCCGTCCACACTCATAACAACGGCCTACAGACATAAATAAACCAGCGACTGTATTCGCCATGACACAGTCGCGGTTTGTACTTGTTTAACTTTTGTCCAGTTTCTGAAAAGATATGAGGAGCTGTGAGCTCTGAGTGCTAACAGCTAACAGCTGATGTTTTCTGGTGAACGTCAGTGACGGCAGGCTGAGATCCTCACCGCTGATTGGCTACCCCAAGATCGCGTCACGCGAATATGACGCTCGAGTTGAAAAAATTGAACTCGAGCGTTTATCGCGGCCCCTTTCAATCGTGCCGCGGAATTCGCGCCCAACGCTTCATGCTCGCCGTCGGAGCAAATTCGCATCTGTCCGCGTCTCTGCATTGACTTCACATGTAATCGCGCCGCCCCCAAACATCGCATCGCGTCCGGTGTGAACGCAGCATTACATGCCTTAGAGGCATTACCGATAATGGATGTCAGCTCTCGGAGATGTCAATGCGTGGTGCGGTTACACAAAGTGACAGACCTAATCGTACACTTATATCTGCCCCAGAGTGCGCTCACAGACCCCCAAAGGACGGTCTAATGCTCTCCAGCATGTCTCGCTCATGTGTGCCCTTAGCAGGACGGAGCAGCTGACATTACAACCCAGGCATAAGTGTTTGAAAGGCGGGGGAAAAGTCTTGTAAATACCTGGAAGTCCCACACCCTGTACACACATGTTTACCCAGGATCCAAGCTATTTCCCTGGCTTGAATAGGGCAGTGATGCACCCTGGAGGTGTGTGGCAGAATATTTACCACACTGCACATCCATCCAGGGGTATATTTCAAACAACTTTACCCCGCCTTTAGAACACTTATTCCCGGGTCGAAAAGGCAGCTGCGCCGGCCTGTCTCTGGGTGCACTATGCCTCTATTCACAACACTAGTTGGCCCACCTTTAAAACACTTTCCCCCCCCACCTTTCAAACACTTTCCCTGGGTTGAGAAAGCCAGCGGCGCCTGCCTCCCACCCTCCGCAGCACCCGGGAGCTCGCTGTGGTGCTGCGGAGGCATGTTCACCTTTAAAACACGTTCCCCCCCACCTTTCAAACACTTTCCCTGGGTCGAGATAGCCAGCGGCGCCTGCCTCCCACCCTCCGCAGCACCCGGGAGCTCGCTGTGGTGCTGGAGGCATTTTCAGGCTTCTCTCTGCACTGTTCACCCTGCAAATGCATTTTAATGGATACTTTTAGATGGAAATGGTTATATTGTATCCTTACTATGGGTCTCTGAAACAATCAGACTTGACCACACCGTTATCAGAGTTTATCAGACTTTGAGCACTCTTTTCCCCGCAGAAACCAGTTTAAATCACCGTTGTCACTACTGTGGGGACTTGGGAATGTACCTGTGTCTCGTGCGGAGCCTCCCTGCACCTTAAATCCATCCATTTGCCTTTATTTATGGCATGTTTTACTGTTAATGCACTGTGCTCAAGCAGGCTGAAGCGCCCTCCTGTGGGGACACATGGGAACTGCACTTAAACTTTGTGTGCCTTTTAACCGGTTTAAAATAGTTTTTCTTTCACTTTTAAAATACACCCTGCCCTAGAAATGGTTTTTAATCATTATTACCGTTGTCAGGGGGCTGCGTGAACACTTTCCCCACCTTTAAAACACTTTATCCCCACCTTTCAAACCATTTTCCCGGGTCGAAAATGCAGCAGCGCCCGCCTGCTCTCTGGGTGCACTCTGCATCTATTTTACCCAGGATCCAAGCTCTTTTCCCCGCTTCTGAATAGCTGTTTTGCGCCCTCTCATTCCCACACCCTGTACACACATGTTTACCCAGGATCCAAGCTATTTCCGTGGCTTTTATAGGCAGTGACGCACCCTGGATGTGGCATAATATTGACCACACAGCACATCCATCCAGGGGTGTATTTCAACCAACTTTACCCGGCCTTTAGAACACTTATTCCCGGGTCGAAAAGGCAGCTGCGCCGCCTCCTCTCTGGGTGCACTCTGCTTCAATTTTACCCAGGATCCAAGCTCTTTCCCCGCTTTTTAATAGCTGTTTTGCGCCCTCTCATTCCCACACCCTGTACACACACATGTTTACCCAGGATCCAAGCTATTTCCCTGGCTTGTATAGGCAGTGACGCACCCTGGATGTGGCAGAATATTTACCACACTGCACATCCATCCAGGGGTGTATTTCAACAACTTTACCCCGCCTTTAGAACACTTATTCCCGGGTTGAAAATGCAGCTGCGCGCGCCGGCTCTCTGGGTGCACTGCTTCAATTGTACCCAGGATCCAAGCTATTTCCGTTGCTTGTATACACCCTGGTTGTGGCATAATATTGACCACACTGCGCATTCATCCAGGGGTGTATTTCAACCATCTTTACCCCGCCTTTAGAACACTTATTCCCGGGTCGAAAATGCAGCTGCGCGCGCCTCCTCTCTGGGTGCACTCTGCTTCAATTTTACCCAGGATCCAAGCTCTTCTCCCCCGCTTTTTAATAGCTGTTTTGCGCCCTCTCATTCCCACACCCTGTACACACACATGTTTACCCAGGATCCAAGCTATTTCCCTAGCTTGTATAGAGCAGTGACGCACCCTGGATGTGGCATAATATTGACCACACAGCACATCCATCCAGGGGTGTATTTCAAACAACTTTACCCGGCCTTTAGAACACTTATTCCCGGGTTGAAAATGCAGCTGCGCGCGCCTCCTCTCTGGGTGTACTCTGCCTCAATTGTACCCAGGATCCAAGCTATTTCCGTGGCTTGTATACACCCTGGTTGTGGCATAATATTGACCACACATAACATCCATCCAGGGGTGTATTTCAACCATCTTTACCCCGAAGTTAGAACACTTATTCCCGGGTCGAAAATGCAGCTGCGCGCGCCGGCTCTCTGGGTGCACTCTGCTTCAATTGTACCCAGGATCCAAGCTATTTCCCTGGCTTGTATAGAGCAGTGACGCACCCTGGATGTGGCATAATATTGACCACACTGCGCATTCATCCAGGGTGTATTTCAAACAACTTTACCCTGCCTTTAGAACACTTATTCCCGGGTTGAAAAATGCAGCTGCGCGCGCCTCCTCTCTGGGTGCACTCTGCTTCAATTTGACCCAGGATCCAAGCTATTCCGTGGCTTTTATACACCCTGGTTGTGGCATAATATTGACCACACTGCGCATTCATCCAGGGGTGTATTTCAACCAACTTTACCCCCCTTTTGAACACTTATTCCCGGGTTGAAAATGCAGCATCGCCCGCCGGCTCTCTGGGTGCACTCTGCTTCAATTGTACCCAGGATCCAAGCTATTTCCGTGGCTTTTATACACCCTGGTTGTGGCATAATATTGACCACACTGCGCATTCATCCAGGGGTGTATTTCAACCAACTTTACCCCGCCTTTTGAACACTTATTCCGGGTTGAAAATGCAGCTGCGCGCGCCTCCTCTCTGGGTGTACTCTGCTTCATTTTACCAGGATCCAAGCTCTTCTCCCCCGCTTTTAATAGCTGTTTTGCGCCCTCTCATTCCCACACCCTGTACACACACTTGTTTACCCAGGATCCAAGCTATTTCCGTGGCTTTTATAGGGCAGTGACGCACCCTGGATGTGGCATAATATTGACCACACAGCACATCCATCCAGGGGTGTATTTCAAACAACTTTACCGGCCTTTAGAACACTTATTCCCGGGTTGAAAATGCAGCTGCGCGCGCTCCTCTCTGGGTGTACTCTGCCTCAATTGTACCCAGGATCCAAGCTATTTCGTGGCTTGTATACACCCTGGTTGTGGCATAATATTGACCACACATAACATTCATCCAGGGGTGTATTTCAACCAACTTTACCCCACCTTTAGAACACTTATTCCCGGTTGAAAATGCAGCTGCGCGCCTCCTCTCTGGGTGTACTCTGCCTCTATTTTACCCAGGATCCAAGCTCTTTTCCCCGCTTTGAATAGCTGTTTTGTGCCCTCTCATTCCCACAACCTGTACACACATGTTTACCCAGGATCCAAGCTCTTCTCCCGCTTTTGAAGAGCTGTTTTGCGTCCTGTCATTCCCACACCCTGTACACACAGTTTAACCAGGATCCAAGCTATTTCCCTGGCTTTTTTAGCTGTTTGCGCCCTGGCAGTCCCACACACTGTACACACATGTTTACCCAGGATCCAAGCTCTTCTCCCCGCTTTTGAATAGCTTTTATGTGACCTGTAATTCCCACACCCTGTACACATGGTTTACCCAGGATCCAAGCTATTTCCTGGCTTTTTAATAGCTGTTATGTTCCCTGGAAGTCCCATACTAATTAAAATGTATTTGTACTATTATTTCTGGGGTAGGAAAGTGACATTTCTGGGTGATTCTGTCAGTTTATGGAGCTTAGCCCAAATATCCGGAGTTCCAGACCGAATTTGGTGTTCATAGGCTGCCTGCCATGGTCCCCCACCCGTGGAAAGAAGAAAAAAGTGAAGAAAATGGTTAATTATATCTTAAAATAATCAAAAATGAAGTTTTGAAAAAAGTCTGAAAAAATGACTGAGTGCCCACGGAGAAGCGGAAATGAAAAGCTCAACTCGGCGCTTTTCCCCTTCTCCGTTGCATGTTGCAACGGAGAAGTGGAAAAGGGTCCGGGGCTTCATTTCCCCTACTCTGTCCAAAAAATTCATTCATACATATCAGACTACCGTCTGCACGAAATCGGAAACCCGGTTTTTGGCCATACTCTGAAAAAAACGGCTGTGTGCAAACGCGGAGGTGAAGTGTCCGCTCACCAAGCACTACCGGTCCGCCATATTTTGTGCCTCAAGACCCCCCAGCCTGGTTCTCACAAAAGTTGACTCGACAAATCTTTCTCTGGATGAATG
The DNA here is from genome assembly GCA_011823955.1 of Dissostichus mawsoni. Taxonomy (NCBI): domain Eukaryota; kingdom Metazoa; phylum Chordata; class Actinopteri; order Perciformes; family Nototheniidae; genus Dissostichus; species Dissostichus mawsoni. The sequence continues at coordinate 396,774 of JAAKFY010000046.1, forward strand.
TAGGGAGTTGACAGGGGACTCTACCCGCGTTATGAGACACTATTTTCGGATACATTTTTTACATTTTCACCACTCTTGCCTGGTTCTCAAAAAAGTTTTCTCTGACAAATGTGACTCTGGAGGAATGACAGGGGAGTTGACAGGGGACTCTACCCGCGTTATGAGACACTATTTTCGGATACTTTTTTTACATTTTCACCCCTTCCTGGTTCTCACAAAAGTTGACTCTGACAAATGTGCCTCTGGAGGAATGATAGGGGAGTCGACAGGGGACTCTGGCGGGCTCATGAGGCACTTTTTTCGGACACTTTTTTTACATTTTCCCCCGTTTTGCCTGGTTCTTTTATAATTTTTTAATTTTTATTTATTTTTTTATATTTTATTTTTTATAATTTTATATTTTTATATTTTTTCAGTTTTGGCCCGTTTCACCCGGTTCCACTTACCGGGGGCACTGCCCGGTCCCGGGTGCCCCCCCCCCCTCCGTACATGAACGGATCTTGACCATTTTTGCTGCGTTCTTCTCCTCTCACCTCACTGATCGAATGGCAAACGTGACCCGCCATCGGAGGGCCTCCGCCGGCCCGGCCTCGTGCCGGTGCTCTGGCGGTCTTGAACTTATGTTGCCTGGAGGATAGGACCGAGAGATGACAGACTCTCTGGCCGCCTCACAAGAGTCTATTGTCGGACCCTTTCTTTGCTTTTCCGGGGCACCCCAAACCCTCCCACGGTTGGGGCACCATGAATTGATGCATCAGACCACATGTTGCCATCACCAGCCCTGCGGAGGTGGGACCATCCAACCCGGTGGTAACCCAATACCTCCCTTGGTCCGTGCACCATGGATTGAAGCATCGGACCCAGTGTCGCAATCACCGGTCACACTAACGCATATAAACAGATAAATAGAACATCATTTTGATCAAATTCATTGTGTCTGTTCTAGTGAGGATGTCGTCCGAATGCCCGGTGTGCAGATCCTCTATCTGGCGTTGAACAAGCACCTTAAGCACAAACATGCAGTGCGTAACTTGGAAGAGAGAGGCATCATTCTGAAAATGGCGAGTGGCAGGATAAATGTTCGCACCAAACCCTGTCCCATCACAGGGTGTTCGTATGCTGGGAAGAGACTGGACCGTCATGTAACTCATGACCACCCTGAGTTATCCCGATGTGAGGCACATCAGGTCATGGCAAGGCTGAAGCATAGTGTGGCCCTGCAGTTGCTCCATGACCTCCGTGAGACTAACCCCATCATTGGAATGGCTACATCATTGGATATAGACAATGAGGAGGAATACCCCGGGCACCCTCCACCCTTGTCCCCACATATTGAGTGTGACAATGATGACTGCAGGCAGGTGGTGCTGGAAAATGTGGCATTGCGGGCTCAGAAGGATGCCCTCAATGATGAGGTGAAGACCCTGCGCTCCAGGCTGAAAAAGGAGCTAAAACCCAGGAAGCAGAGGGCCACTGCTGCTGTGCTGAGGAAGATGAAGAATGTATACGATTTAAGGGCCTTCCAATCACAAGTACCTCCGGCACGAACACAGCAGCCTCCGGTGGAGACCCGGGTGTGAAGACCCCTGACCACCCTGTGATGGAGTCCCCAGCAGCCTCCGGTGCAGACCCTGTGTGAAGACCCCTGACCACCCTGTGATGCAGTCCCCAGCAGCCTCCGGTAGTAGGACCCCTGTATGTCAGAAGACCCGTGCGTCTGTCTACAATAAGCTGAAAGCTAAGCTGTCTAAGAACTCGCCCTCCCCCCCAAATCTCTGGTCCACTGGGAAGGGACGGGGGAATACCATGCGTGAAATCAAGTTGCCTAAAAGCATGGAGGCGTACCTTCAGACATACAGGGAGCATTGTGAGGGTGTAGCTCCGACAGTAAAACATAAAGAAAATGCTCTGTCGAAGGTCAGCAGGATAAAACACTTCCTCACATTCTCGTCCCATGGTGTGAAGCGGCTGTCAGACTGGCTGTTCCTGAAAGACTTAAATAAGATCCGTGGCTGGATCAAGTATATTTCGAAGTGGTGCCAGGCAGTCACCACATCGGAGTTCTTCCTGAAGAATGTGAATCATTTCATGAGGTACATGTCTGATTCAAAGCCCCGGGGGTGCAGGCTCACCATGTCTGATATTTCCCACATAATCAGAGAGTTGAGAGCCAACATGAAAAACATGAAGAAGGCAGTCACTGTGCACCAGTTTAAGGTGAAAAGGAATAAACTGGATCATCTGCCGAGCCAGGCTGAACTTTTCGCCGCCATGGCGGCCGCAGAGAAGCGCATCCCCCAGCTCCTCGACCTGATGACCAGCACGCCGACCTCAAGCACCCAAAACCTGCTATATGGCTATCTAACCCTCCATTGGAGCCTCCTCTATGGCCACCGTCCGGGCGTGTACGCAAACATGACCAACATCGAGGTATTAGAGGCGGACAAAAGGGGAACTGCTGATGGCTACATCATCCATGTGCAGGACCACAAGACAGCCAAGACATTTGGCGAAGCACAGCTGGCGCTTACAGTAAATGAGTTTAGCTGGGTCATGCGGTGGATGGGGATAAAAGAGGCATTGCTGGGTCCTCAGAATGAATTCTTCCTTTCCACAACAGGGAAGTGCCTCCAGGAACCTGAATGCTCACTTGAAGAGTGCATGGGCTGATGCTGGGCTAGAAACAGCCGTCACCTTCACAATCCTGCGCACTGCCCTGGCTGACAATATCAAGCATCACCAAGATCCAGCAAGCCGGTCGATTCTCGCCAGGTTTATGTGTCACGACATAACCACGGCTGACCGGTTCTACGCGAATGCACCTGGAATAAAGGAGGCATTGAAAATCCGCTCAATGTTCAGGGCGTCATCGGTTGCTGCAGCAGCTGCAGCAGAATCAGAAGGATGTCTACAGCCATCAGATGAGGATACCTCCGAGAGGGCTCCGGGGCTGAGAGCAGCATACAAGACCCCAACCATACCTCTTCTTCAGAGCATGAGCAACCTGAAGGGTCATTGGAGCGGGAGCAGCAGCGGATGCGGAAGCGGGAGGGAAAGAGGCCAATGAAGTCTGGAATTGGACCGGTTGACTCAACCTGTTTGCCCTTGTGCACCGTACGAATTAGACCCCTGAATTGGTCCCCGGACCCCCGCTAAACATTGGGAGTATTTGTACCGTGTATACTGTTTTTGTCATGCATACTGTGTAAGCTGTTTTTGTTAAAAATAAAAAAAGGCGCCTGCTGCATTAGGGTTACCAGGGCCATGTGAAAATCCTCCACAGAGGGGTGGTGTTGCTGTGAAGAAGGTCGAATATGGATGCTGATGGGCGGACAGTAAATCACCACAAAATCCACCCCTTTAAGTTTTACCAGGGCCATGTGAAAATCCTCCACAGAGGGGTGGTGTTGCTGTGAAGAAGGTCGAATATGGATGCTGATGGGCGGACGGTAAATCACCACAAAATCCACCCCTTTAAGTTTTACCAGGGCCATGTGAAAATCCTCCACAGAGGGGGTGGTGTTGCTGTGAAGAAGGTCGATATGGATGCTGATGGGCGGACATAAAGCACCACAAAATCCACCCCCTTTTAGGGTCACCAGGGGCACGAAGTTCTGGAGGGTGTGAATGTCTTGGTTTAGTCCGAGGGGGAGTGCTTAAGTGCGGGTCCCCGGGCACTCACGGTGGGCAAGGTTATGGAAGTACACATGATTGGGACACATGCTGGAGGTCATTAGTCCGTCCTTTGGTGATCTGTGAGCCGCCAAAGAGAGGTGATTTTCCCGGTCTCTCTCTGGAGGTCTGAAATAATCAAAGTGAACATATTAGGGAGACGTGCTGGGGGTCATTAGCCCGTCCTTTGGTGGTCTGTGAGCCGCCAAAGAGAGGTGATTTTCCCGGTCTCTCTCCTGGAGGTGTGAAATGAACAAAGTGCACATGTTAGGGAGACGTGCTGGGGTCAGCAGCCTGAGAGCAGGACCACGCAGCAGCCTTTTCAACCCAGGAATAAGTGTTCTAAAGGCGGGGTAAAGTTGTTTGAAATATACCCCTGGATGGATGTGCAGTGTGTTCAAATATTCTGACACCTCCAGGGTGCATCAATGCCCTATACAAGCCAGGG
>JAAKFY010000046.1:405893-420893 GCA_011823955.1 Dissostichus mawsoni
TGATGTTAAGTGATGGGTTAGCTTTTACACATCTAACAAAGAAAAGAGGCCGTTACAATATTCAGAACAAAGAGGCAAAACTCAAATAAAATAACAAACAACTTAGGTATTCTTTCTGTCTTGATAAGGGTTATATAACTTCACTTAAAGGGTGTGTGTGTGTGTGTGTGTGTGTGTGTGTGTGTGTGTGTGTGTGTGTGTGTGTGTGTGTGTGTGTGTGTGTGTGTGTGTGTGTGTGTGTGTGTGTGTGTGTGTGTGTGTGTGTGTGTGTGTGTGTGTGTGTGTGTGTTGTGTGTGTGTGTGTGTGTGTGTGTGTGTGTGTGTGTGTGTGTGTGTGTGTGTGTGTGTGTGTGTGTGTGTGCAGGTGGGATGTATCACGGGGAAATGACGGAGAAACTCAAACTGCTCTACAAGCTGCACCTGCCTCCAGGTAACACTTTGTTGTTTACCTGTAGTTCACATGATGTTTACCTGCTTTTTACCTGTTGTTTACGTGTTGTTGTTTACCAGTGCCCTGTACTACGAAGCCAGTTCAACTAGTTATCTTAACTAACCCTAACAAAGATCTCGCTAAGCGGTCCTACGACGCTGGTTATCAACTCGGTAACTCAAGCCAGGGTTTCTCTGTCTGGCTGAGTGCGCGTTCACATGAAAGGGGCGGGCTAGCAACATTTGACCAATCACAGACATGGAGAAACGCACTGACAGCGCAGCTTCATACTTCCGGAATGAAAAGTGAACTATAATATTAGACAAATGAAGACGTTAAACTTTAAACATCCATGACTTAATCACTTGATCCAGGATCAAAGCCACATAGCTGCAGCTGCGAGGTGAATACAGCTGGTGACAGAACAAGTGTTTGAATGCGTCCATTAACAGGTTTATGATATCACTGCCCCGTCTAAGACACGATCTGACTTTCATTACATTTGACTCGAGTGTTTCCTCAACTTAATGTGTTGCTTAAAATAATACTTCTGCATACAGTATGTGTATGTATAACCTGCTCCGGAGCAGGTTATGTGTTCAGCATAAGTTACCATGGAGATCTACCCCGATAAGAAGTGAACCAGCGTCGTAGGACCGGAAACCCAGAGTTAACCTGAAGTTACCTCTCTAACCCAGAGTTAACCTGAAGTTACCTCTCTAACTCAGAGTTAACCTGAAGTTAGCTCTCTAACCCAGAGTTAACCTGAAGTTACCTCTCTAACCCAGAGTTAACCCTGAAGTTACCTCTCTAACTCAGAGTTAACCCTGAAGTTACCTCTCTAACTCAGAGTTAACCTGAAGTTACCTCTCTAACCCAGAGTTAACCTGAAGTTACCTCTCTAACCCAGAGTTAACCTGAAGTTACCTCTCTAACCCAGAGTTAACCCTGAAGTTACCTCTCTAACTCAGAGTTAACCTGAAGTTACCTCTCTACCCAGAGTTAACCTGAAGTTACCTCTCTAACCCAGAGTTAACCTGAAGTTACCTCTCTAACCAGAGTTAACCTGAAGTTACCTCTCTAACTCAGAGTTAACCCTGAAGTTACCTCTCTAACTCAGAGTTAACCTGAAGTTACCTCTCTAACCCAGAGTTAACCTGAAGTTACCTCTCTAACCAGAGTTAACCTGAAGTTACCTCTCTAACTCAGAGTTAACCCTGAAGTTACCTCTCTAACTCAGAGTTACCCTGAAGTTACCTCTCTAACCCAGAGTTAACCTGAAGTTACCTCTCTACCTCAGAGTTAACCTGAAGTTACCTCTCTAACCAGAGTTAACCTGAAGTTACCTCTCTAACCCAGAGTTAACCTGAAGTTACCTCTCTAACCCAGAGTTAACCTGAAGTTACCTCTCTAACTCAGAGTTAACCTGAAGTTACCTCTCTACCTCAGAGTTAACCTGAAGTTACCTCTCTAACTCAGAGTTAACCTGAAGTTACCTCTCTAACCAGAGTTAACCTGAAGTTACCTCTCTAACTCAGAGTTAACCTGAAGTTACCTCTCTACTCAGAGTTAACCTGAAGTTACCTCTCTAACCCAGAGTTAACCTGAAGTTACCTCTCTAACCCAGAGTTAACCTGAAGTTACCTCTCTAACTCAGAGTTAACCTGAAGTTACCTCTCTAACCCAGAGTTAACCTGAAGTTACCTCTCTAACTCAGAGTTAACCTGAAGTTACCTCTCTAACCCAGAGTTAACCTGAACTTACCTCTCTACTCAGAGTTAACCTGAAGTTACCTCTCTAACTCAGAGTTAACCTGAAGTTACCTCTCTAACTCAGAGTTAACCTGAAGTTACCTCTCTAACCAGAGTTAACCTGAAGTTACCTCTCTAACCCAGAGTTAACCTGAAGTTACCTCTCTAACCCAGAGTTAACCTGAAGTTACCTCTCTAACTCAGAGTTAACCTGAAGTTACCTCTCTAACTCAGAGTTAACCTGAAGTTACCTCTCTAACTCAGAGTTAACCTGAAGTTACCTCTCTAACTCAGAGTTAACCTGAAGTTACCTCTCTAACCCAGAGTTAACCTGAAGTTACCTCTCTAACCCAGAGTTAACCTGAAGTTACCTCTCTACCTCAGAGTTAACCTGAAGTTACCTCTCTAACCCAGAGTTAACCTGAAGTTACCTCTCTAACTCAGAGTTAACCTGAAGTTACCTCTCTAACCCAGAGTTAACCTGAAGTTACCTCTCTAACCCAGAGTTAACCCTGAAGTTACCTCTCTAACTCAGAGTTAACCTGAAGTTACCTCTCTACCTCAGAGTTAACCTGAAGTTACCTCTCTAACTCAGAGTTAACCTGAAGTTACCTCTCTAACCCAGAGTTAACCCTGAAGTTACCTCTCTAACCCAGAGTTAACCTGAAGTTACCTCTCTACCTCAGAGTTAACCTGAAGTTACCTCTCTAACTCAGAGTTAACCCTGAAGTTACCTCTCTAACCCAGAGTTAACCTGAAGTTACCTCTCTAACCCAGAGTTAACCTGAAGTTACCTCTCTAACCCAGAGTTAACCTGAAGTTACCTCTCTAACTCAGAGTTAACCTGAAGTTACCTCTCTACCTCAGAGTTAACCTGAAGTTACCTCTCTAACCCAGAGTTAACCTGAAGTTACCTCTCTAACCCAGAGTTAACCTGAAGTTACCTCTCTAACTCAGAGTTAACCTGAAGTTACCTCTCTAACCCAGAGTTAACCTGAAGTTACCTCTCTAACTCAGAGTTAACCTGAAGTTACCTCTAACCCAGAGTTAACCCTGAAGTTACTCTCTAACCCAGAGTTAACCTGAAGTTACCTCTCTACCTCAGAGTTAACCTGAAGTTACCTCTCTAACTCAGAGTTAACCTGAAGTTACCTCTCTAACCCAGAGTTAACCTGAAGTTACCTCTCTAACCCAGAGTTAACCTGAGTTACCTCTCTAACCCAGAGTTAACCTGAAGTTACCTCTCTAACCCAGAGTTAACCTGAAGTTACCTCTCTAACTCAGAGTTAACCTGAAGTTACCTCTCTAACCCAGAGTTAACCTGAAGTTACCTCTCTAACCCAGAGTTAACCTGAAGTTACCTCTCTAACCCAGAGTTAACCTGAAGTTACCTCTCTAACCCAGAGTTAACCTGAAGTTACCTCTCTAACCCAGAGTTAACCTGAAGTTACCTCTCTAACTCAGAGTTAACCTGAAGTTACCTCTCTACCTCAGAGTTAACCTGAAGTTACCTCTCTAACCCAGAGTTAACCTGAAGTTACCTCTCTAACCTCAGAGTTAACCTGAAGTTACCTCTCTAACCCAGAGTTAACCTGAAGTTACCTCTCTAACCCAGAGTTAACCTGAAGTTACCTCTCTAACTCAGAGTTAACCTGAAGTTACCTCTCTAACTCAGAGTTAACCTGAAGTTACCTCTCTAACCCAGAGTTAACCTGAAGTTACCTCTCTAACCCAGAGTTAACCCTGAAGTTACCTCTCTAACGCAGAGTTAACCTGAAGTTACCTCTCTAACCCAGAGTTAACCTGAAGTTACCTCTCTAACTCAGAGTTAACCTGAAGTTACCTCTCTACCAGAGTTAACCTGAAGTTACCTCTCTAACTCAGAGTTAACCTGAAGTTACCTCTCTAACCCAGAGTTAACCTGAAGTTACCTCTCTAACCCAGAGTTAACCTGAAGTTACCTCTCTAACCCAGAGTTAACCTGAAGTTACCTCTCTAACCCAGAGTTAACCTGAAGTTACCTCTCTAACGCAGAGTTAACCTGAAGTTACCTCTCTATCCCAGAGTTAACCTGAAGTTACCTCTCTAACTCAGAGTTAACCTGAAGTTACCTCTCTACCTCAGAGTTAACCTGAAGTTACCTCTCTAACCCAGAGTTAACCTGAAGTTACCTCTCTAACTCAGAGTTAACCTGAAGTTACCTCTCTAACTCAGAGTTAACCTGAAGTTACCTCTCTAACCCAGAGTTAACCTGAAGTTACCTCTCTAACTCAGAGTTAACCTGAAGTTACCTCTCTACTCAGAGTTAACCTGAAGTTACCTCTCTAACCCAGAGTTAACCTGAAGTTACCTCTCTAACTCAGAGTTAACCTGAAGTTACCTCTCTAACTCAGAGTTAACCTGAAGTTACCTCTCTAACCAGAGTTAACCTGAAGTTACCTCTCTAACTCAGAGTTAACCTGAAGTTACCTCTCTACCTCAGAGTTAACCTGAAGTTACCTCTCTAACCCAGAGTTAACCTGAAGTTACCTCTCTAACTCAGAGTTAACCTGAAGTTACCTCTCTAACTCAGAGTTAACCTGAAGTTACCTCTCTAACTCAGAGTTAACCTGAAGTTACCTCTCTAACCCAGAGTTAACCTGAAGTTACCTCTCTAACTCAGAGTTAACCTGAAGTTACCTCTCTAACTCAGAGTTAACCTGAAGTTACCTCCTAACCCAGAGTTAACCTGAAGTTACCTCTCTAACCAAAAAACCTGCTTCGTAGTACAGGGCACAGTTGTATACCTGTTGTTTGCCTGTTGTTTGCCTGTTGTTTACGTGTTGTTGTTTACCTGTTGTTTACGTGTTGTTGTTTACCTGTTGTTTACATGTTGTTGTTGTTGCAGCGGTGTGTCCGGAGGAGGCTGAATCAGCTCTGGAGGCGACTCACTTCTTCACAGAGAATGAAGCTGAAGGTAAACTGTATGTGTGTGCGGTGCGCGTGTGTCCTCTTTCTCACACTAAGCTTTCTCTCCTCTTCCTCCTCCTCCTCTACTCCTCCTCCTCCTCCTCCTCCTCCTCCTCCTCCTCCTCCTCCTCCTCCTCCTCCTCCTTCCAGAACCTTCCTTCCTATCTGCTGTGGGCTCTTTGGGGAAACAGGAAGTGACCTCAGGTGTGTGTGATGTCACTTCAGATGTTTTCATTAATATCTGACGCTTTCACTTTAACTAACCTCGTTGTCATGGTACGGTGGATGATGCTGATGACTTCCTGTTTCTGCAGGTGAGAGGACGTAGGAACGAGGAGAGGAAAGGTAAGCCACGCCCCCTGAGAGAAATATAAGAGTGTATATCGATATATATATGTATATACTACATATATATATGTATATATATACATACTCTATATATATATATAGATGTCACCGTGTACTTGATGATGTCACCGTGTACCTGATGATGTCACTGTGTACTTGATGATGTCACCGTGTACCTGATGATGTCACCGTGTACCTGATGATGTCACTGTGTACTTGATGATGTCACCGTGTACCTGATGATGTCACTGTGTACCTGATGATGTCACCGTGTACCTGATGATGTCATCGTATATATGATGATGTCACCGTGTACCTGATGATGTCACTGTGTACCTGATGATGTCACCGTGTACCTGATGATGTCATCGTATATATGATGATGTCACCGTGTACCTGAGATGTCACTGTGTACCTGATGATGTCACTGTGTACCTGATGATTTCATTGTGTACCTGATGATGTCACTGTGTACCTGATGATGTCAGCGTGTACCTGATGATTTCATTGTGTACCTGATGATGTCATTGTGTACCTGATGATGTCACTGTGTACCTGATGATGTCACCGTGTACCTGATGATTTCATTGTGTACCTGATGATGTCATTGTGTACCTGATGATGTCACTGTGTACCTGATGATGTCACCGTGTACCTGATGATGTCATAATGCTGCAGGTCCAGAGGAAAGGTGAAGGACTACAGGTACTACCTGAGGCTGTGGGCCAAGAGAAGGAACCAAAGACTGAGACCATCAAAAACCTGCCCCGAATGAACCAGGTAACCCTGTTGTTTACCTGTTGTTCACCTGTTGTTATCTGTTGTTTACCTGTTGTTATCTGTTGTTTACCTGTTGTTTACCTGTTGTTTTCCTGTTGTTTACCTGTTGTTTCACCTGTGGTTTACCTGTTGTTTACCTGTTGTTAACATGTTGTTTACCTGTTGTTTACCTGTTGTTTATCTGTTGTTAACATGTTGTTTACCTGTTGTTAACCTGTTGTTATCTGTTGTTATCTGTTGTTTACCTGTTGTTTACCTGTTTTTTCCTGTTGTTAACATGTTGTTTACCTGTTGTTAACATGTTGTTTACCTGTTGTTTACCTGTTGTTGTTATCTGTTGTTTACCTGTTGTTATCTGTTGTTATCTGTTGTTTACCTGTTTTATCTGTTGTTATCTGTTGTTTACCTGTTGTTATCTGTTGTTATCTGTTGTTTACCTGTTGTTTACCTGTTGTTGTTATCTGTTGTTTACCTGTTGTTTACCTGTTGTTTTCCTGTTGTTAACATGTTGTTTACCTGTTGTTTACCTGTTGTTGTTATCTGTTGTGTCTGAGGCCTGTACGACGAAGCCGGTTCAACCTAACCTGGATATGTTGGAGTTAGCCGTTGGCCTAATCCAAAACATACGCGCTCTCGCTAAGCGTCCTACGACGCTGGTTATCAACTCGATAACTCAAGCCAGCCGTGTCCTATCTAGTTAGGAGCGCGTTCACATGAAAGGGGCGGGTTAGCAACATTTGACCAATCACAAACATGGACAAGCGCACTGACAGCGCAGCGTCAGACTTCCTGATGAAAAGTGAACTATAATATTAGACAAATGAAGAAGTTAAACTTTAAACATCCATGACTTAAACACTTGATCCAGGATCAAGCCACATAGCTGCACCTGCAGGTGAATACAGCTGGTAACAGAACAAGTGTTTGAATGCGTCCATTAACAGGTTTATGATATCACTGCCCCGTCTAAGACACGATCTGACTTTCATTACATTTGACTCGAGTGTTTCCTCAACTTAATGTGTTGCTATAAATAATCCTTCTGCATACAGTATGTGACACTGTGAGTGCTGCACGGCCAGATCCGGCTCAGCTGACTCAGATAAGGAGATATATGATACATTATGATGTGATATGAATGATAATGGGACACATCCACGTCTGCACTCACAGTGGACTGTACGTCATGTTACTTTGATCCGGTTACTTGTGTTGTGGCAGATATTTCAGTAAGCTTTCTTAACGCTAATGTTATAATAGTCAGATTGCTCTGAAGATGGGAGGTGATATTCTATTCATGTTCACGTTCACACAGTCGGTGATTTTTGCCGGCCGTCTTTAGAATCAGAATCAGGTTTATTGCCAGGTAGGTTCACACATACTAGGAATTTGACTTGATGTCATGGTGCAGACATCAAATATAAAAACAAGAAATCTAATATAAAACGCAGAATCTTTTACACCGTAATAAAATACAGTTAAATAGCAGTACAAATTAAATAAAGCAGTAATTTACATGTAAATAGAATGCTATGAATGAGTTTTAGAATATAAACTATGAAATGTGAAATCAGAATATGTGCAGAAAGGAGTATGAACATTGTGTGCATTAATGTAATGCATAGAGTCTATGATGTGGCAGAGGTAAAGTGTCAGTGGGGGGCCGGGCCTTGTTTAAGAGGCCGGTAGCGGAGGGGAAGAAACTGTTCAGGTGGAGAGAGGTTCTGGTCCAGATGGAGCGCAGCCTCCTGCCAGAGGGAGGGGGTGAACAGTTTGTGTCCAGGGTGGGAGGGGTCGGCCACTATCCTCCCTGCCCGCCTCAGGGTCCTGGAGGCGTGCAGGTCGTGGAGGGATGGCAGATTGCAGCCGATCACCTTCTCTGCAGAGCGGATGACACGCTGCAGCCTGCCCTTATCCTTGGCTGTGGCTGCGGCGTACCAGATGGTGATGGAGGAGGTGAGGATGGACTCCATGATGGAGGAGTGAGGATGGACTCCATGATGGAGGAGGTGAGGATGGACTCCATGATGGAGGAGGTGAGGATGGACTCCATGATGGAGGAGGTGAGGAGGGACTCCATGATGGAGGTGTAGAAGTTCACCATCATCGTCTTTGGCAGGTAGAATGTCTTCAGCTGGGCTTTTTTGGTGAGGGAGCAGATGTTCTGCTCCCATTTGAGGTCCTGGGCGATGATGGTGCCCAGGAAGAGGAAAGACTCCACAGCAGTTACTGGGGAGTCACACAGAGTGATGGGGGGTCACACAGAGTGATGGGGGGAGTCACACAGAGTGATGGGGGAGTCACACAGAGTGATGGGGGATCACACAGAGTGATGGGGGTCACACAGAGTGATGGGGGGGGGGGGTGGGGCTGTGTTCTTCCTGAAGTCCACGACCATCTCCACTGTTTTTAGGGCGTTGAGCTCCAGGTGGTTTTCCCCACACCAGGTCACCAGATGGTCCATCTCCCACCTGTAGGCAGACTCGTCCCCACCAGAGATGAGTCCGATGAGGGTGGTGTCGTCTCAACTTCAGGAGCTTGACAGACTGGTGACTGGAGGTGCAGCTGTTGGTGTACAGGGAGAAGAGCAGAGGGGAAAGAACGCAGCCTTGAGGGCAACCGGTGCTGATGGTCCGGGGGTCACAGACGTGTTTCCCCAGCCTCATGTGCTGCTTCCTGTCAGACAGGAAGTCTGTGATCCACCTGCAGGTGGAGTCGGGCACGTGCAGCTGGGAGAGCTTGTCCTGCAGCAGAGCCGGGATGATGGTGTTGAAGGAGGAGCTGAAGTCCACAAACAGGATCCTGGCGTAGGTTCCTGGTGTGTCCAGGTGCTGGAGGAGGAAGTGAAGGGCCATGTTGACAGCGTCGTCCACAGAACCTGTTGGCTCTGTAGGCGAACTGCAGGGGTCCAGGAGTGGGTCTGTGATGGATTTCAGGTGGGACAGGACAAGGCGCTCAAAGGACTTCATAACCACAGAGGTCAGGGCGACGGGTCTGTAGTCATTTAGTCCTGTGATCCTTGTTTTCTTGGGAACCGGGATGATTGTTGAGGTTCTGAAGCATGCTGGGACGTGGCATGTCTTCAGTGAGGTGTTAAAGATGTCAGTAAACACAGGAGACAGCTGATCAGCACAGAGCTTCAGGGTGGAGGGGGAGACATTGTCAAGGCCAGCCGCTTTCTGGTATTGAGTTTTCTGAATAGTCTGTTTACATCCCTTTCGTTGATTGAGAGAGAGTCTGATGTGTCGGGGGAGGTCAGCGGTGTGGGGGAGTGAGATACTGCAGGGGAGGGGATGTGGAGTGTGAGACTGGAGCTGTTGCGAGGTGTCATGGGGGATGGTGTCAGGACTGAACTCTTCAAACCTGCAGTAGAACTGATTCAGATCGTTTGCAAGGCGTCGATCGTTCATGGAGAGAGAGGCTTTTGGCTTGTAGTTTGTGATCTGTCTCAGACCACGCCAAACAGACGCAGAGTCGTTTGCTGAGAGCTGATGTTGGAGTTTCTCAGAGTATTGTCGTTTAGCATCTCTCACCGCCTTGCCAAAGACGTACTTCGACTCTCTAAAACGTGCCTTATCGCCACTCCTAAACGCCTCCTCCTTTTGAAATCTTAGCTGTTTCAGTTTTGGTGTGAACCAGGGCTTGTTGTTGTTGAAACTCACCCTGGTGCACGTTGGTACGCAGCTGTCCTCGCAGAAGCTGATGTATGACGTCACAGCCTCTGCATATTCATCCAGACTTTGCGTTGCAGTCCTAAACATGTCCCAGTCAGTACAGTCCAAACACGCCTGAAGTTCCTCCATAGCTTTACTGCTCCACTGCCTGAATGTCCTCACTACAGGTTTACACAGCTTGAGTTTTCTGCCTGTATGCAGGAATCAGGTGAACCATGGTGTGGTCAGAGTGGCCCAGTGCAGCGTGGGGGACAGCGTGATAGGCTCCCTTGATGGTGGTGTAGCAGTGATCCAAGATGTTCCCCTCCCTGGTGGGGCATTTCATAAACTGTTTATATTTTGGGAGTTTGTGGCTGAGGTTGCCTTTGTTAAAGTCACCAAGAACAATAACTAGGCAGTCCGGATCAGTCCTCTCCACACACAGTATCTGGTCGGCGAGTGTGCTCTGTGCCTCCTGCACATTAGCATGTGGTGGGATGTACCACCGACCATATGAATGAGGAGAACTCTCGGGGGAATGAAAGGGTTTGCAGTTGATGATAAGAGTTTCCAGAGTGGGAGAGCAGTGCTGCAGAATCACTGTCACATCGTTGCACCAGCCACTGTTTGTGTGAAACATATTCCTCCACCTTTTGATTTGCCAGAGAGCTCCGTGTCATGATCCGCTCTGAGCAGCTGGAAGCCTCCCAGCTGCAGCGCCAAGTCAGGAATCGATCCACAGCCAGGTCTCAGTGAAGCACAAAACACAAGATGAAGAGAAGTCCCTGTTTCTACTAACCAGTAGCTGAAGAGAAGTCCCTGTTTCTACTAACCAGTAGATGAAGAGAAGTCCCTGTTTCTACTAACCAGTAGATGAAGAGAAGTCTCTGTTTCTACTAACCAGTAGATGAGAGAAGTCTCTGTTTCTACTAACCAGTAGATGAAGAGAAGTCCCTGTTTCTACTAACCAGTAGATGAAGAGAAGTCCCTGTTTCTACTAACCAGTAGCTGAAGAGAAGTCTCTGTTTCTACTAACCAGTAGCTGAAGAGAAGTCCCTGTTTCTACTAACCAGTAGCTGAAGAGAAGTCTCTGTTTCTACTAACCAGTAGATGAAGAGAAGTCCCTGTTTCTACTAACCAGTAGCTGAAGAGAAGTCCCTGTTTCTACTAACCAGTAGCTGAAAGAAGTCCCTGTTTCTACTAACCAGTAGCTGAAGAGAAGTCCCTGTTTCTACTAACCAGTAGATGAAGAGAAGTCTCTGTTTCTACTAACCAGTAGCTGAAGAGAAGTCCCTGTTTCTACTAACCAGTAGATGAAGAGAAGTCTCTGTTTCTACTAACCAGTAGCTGAAGAGAAGTCTCTGTTTCTACTAACCAGTAGCTGAAGAGAAGTCCTCTGTTTCTACTAACCAGTAGATGAAGAGAAGTCCCTGTTTCTACTAACCAGTAGCTGAAGAGAAGTCCCTGTTTCTACTAACCAGTAGATGAAGAAAGTCCCTGTTTCTACTAACCAGTAGATGAAGAGAAGTCCCTGTTTCTACTAACCAGTAGATGAAGAGAAGTCCCTGTTTCTACTAACCAGTAGATGAAGAGAAGTCCCTGTTTCTACTAACCAGTAGATGAAGAGAAGTCTCTGTTTCTACTAACCAGTAGATGAAAGAAGTCCCTGTTTCTACTAACCAGTAGTGAAGAGAAGTCTCTGTTTCTACTAACCAGTAGCTGAAGAGAAGTCCCTGTTTCTACTAACCAGTAGCTGAAGAGAAGTCTCTGTTTCTACTAACCAGTAGCTGAAGAGAAGTCCCTGTTTCTACTAACCAGTAGATGAAGAGAAGTCCCTGTTTCTACTAACCAGTAGATGAAGAGAAGTCCCTGTTTCTACTAACCAGTAGCTGAAGAGAAGTCCCTGTTTCTACTAACCAGTAGCTGAAGAGAAGTCCCTGTTTCTACTAACCAGTAGCTGAAGAGAAGTCTCTGTTTCTACTAACCAGTAGCTGAAGAGAAGTCCCTGTTTCTACTAACCAGTAGCTGAAGAGAAGTCTCTGTTTCTACTAACCAGTAGATGAAGAGAAGTCCCTGTTTCTACTAACCAGTAGCTGAAGAGAAGTCCCTGTTTCTACTAACCAGTAGCTGAAGAGAAGTCTCTGTTTCTACTAACCAGTAGCTGAAGAGAAGTCCCTGTTTCTACTAACCAGTAGCTGAAGAGAAGTCCCTGTTTCTACTAACCAGTAGATGAAGAGAAGTCCCTGTTTCTACTAACCAGTAGATGAAGAGAAGTCCCTGTTTCTACTAACCAGTAGCTGAAGAGAAGTCCCTGTTTCTACTAACCAGTAGCTGAAGAGAAGTCTCTGTTTCTACTAACCAGTAGCTGAAGAGAAGTCCTGTTTCTACTAACCAGTAGCTGAAGAGAAGTCCCTGTTTCTACTAACCAGTAGCTGAAGAGAAGTCCCTGTTTCTACTAACCAGTAGCTGAAGAGAAGTCTCTGTTTCTACTAACCAGTAGCTGAAGAGAAGTCCCTGTTTTCTACTAACCAGTAGCTGAAGAGAAGTCTCTGTTTCTACTAACCAGTAGCTGAAGAGAAGTCTCTGTTTCTACTAACCAGTAGCTGAAGAGAAGTCCCTGTTTCTACTAACCAGTAGCTGAAGAGAAGTCCCTGTTTCTACTAACCAGTAGATGAAGAGAAGTCCCTGTTTCTACTAACCAGTAGCTGAAGAGAAGTCTCTGTTTCTACTAACCAGTAGCTGAAGAGAAGTCTCTGTTTCTACTAACCAGTAGCTGAAGAGATCCCTGTTTCTACTAACCAGTAGCTGAAGCTCGTCCACTTTATTGCTTATGGAACGCACGTTGGAGAGAAATATTCCGGGTAGCGGCGTGCGAAGTCCGCAGTACCGGAGACGCACCAGTGTCCCGGCTCTTTTCCCTCTCCTGTGGCGTTTGAGAGCTCGAATGCAGGTGAGGGAACCTTTTACGAGAATGTCCAGTAATTCCACGGAAGAACAGAGAAAAGTGGGAAAGTAATCCGCTGGAGTTGTTTCTCTAATGTTTAGGAGCTCTTCCCTAGTGAAAGCGTTCGGTGTACAGTGTGTAAACACTGAAACAACGCACAAAACAAGACAAACAGGGCGCATCGTAACATCGAAGCTGCCATCCGCGGCGCCATCTTTGTTCTTTCCTGCAACGGCAGTTTCTCTGTATTTCCTTTCTCCTGTAATATGACTTGATCGCTTTAAACTCCGCACACTGAGCTCTGATTGGTCAGCAGGCGGTGCTTTCACTGAGTTGGTCTCTTAGCCTGCAACCTAACCTGCTCCGGACCAGGTTAGCCGCTTAGCATCAGTTACCATGGAGATCTAGCCCTCTAAGAAGAGAAGCAGCGTCGTAGGACCGGAAGCCCAGAGTTTTCCCTGAACTTAGCTAAGAGAAACTCCGGCTTCGTAGTACAGGCCTCTGTTGTTTACCTGTTGTTAACATGTTGTTTACCTGTTTTTATCTGTTGTTATCTGTTGTTTACCTGTTGTTTACCTGTTGTTTACCTGTTGTTAACATGTTGTTTACCTGTTCTTATCTGTTGTTTACCTGTTGTTACTGTTAACATGTTGTTTACCTGTTGTTTACCTGTTGTTATCTGTTGTTTACCTGTTGTTTACCTGTTGTTAACATGTTGTTTACCTGTTGTTAACATGTTGTTTACCTGTTGTTATCTGTTGTTACCTGTTGTTTACCTGTTGTTTACCTGTTGTTAACATGTTGTTTACCTGTTGTTAACATGTTGTTTACCTGTTGTTTACCTGTTGTTAACATGTTGTTTACCTGTTGTTTACCTGTTGTTTACCTGTTGTTATCTGTTGTTAACATGTTGTTTACCTGTTGTTATCTGTTGTTTACCTGTTGTTTACCTGTGTTAACATGTTGTTTACCTGTTGTTTACCTGTTGTTAACATGTTGTTTACCTGTTGTTTACCTGTGTAGGAGCAGTTCATCGATGTGTGTAAGACACTGTACAACATGTTCAGTGAGGATCCAGAGGAGCAGCAGCTGTATCACTCCATCGCCACGGCAGCCAGCCTGCTGCTGAGGATCGGGGAGGTCGGGAAGAGGTTCGGGAACAGGAAGTCAGAGGCCCCGCCCCCTGAGGACCAACCCCCTGAGTCCCCGCCCACTGAGGGCCTACCCCCTGAGGCCCCGCCCCCCGATGGCCCACCCCTGAGGCCCCGCCCCCTGAGGCCCCGCCCCCTCAGGCCCAAGGTGAGGCTCAGGTGTGTCAGGCTCTGGAGGACGCTCAGCTGGAAGACGTGTCCTCCTCCGTCTCTCTGCAGGACGAGGACTCTGCTCTGATTGCAGAGCAGAGACAGGGCAGCGAGCTGGATGCTGATTGGTCGATCAGCTTTGAGCAGGTGCTGGCGTCCCTGCTGACGGAGCCGCCGCTCGTCCATTACTTTGAGAGGAAGAGAGACATCCGGAGCAAGATGGCTGCCTGCAAGGCCCAGAGAGCCGTGGAGCGCCAGACAAGCTCCACCTCCGAGCATGACCTCACACACCTGTCCCCCTGACAAGCTCCACCTGCGAGCATGACCTCACACACCTGTCCCCCTGACAAGCTCCACCTGCGAGCATGACCTCACACACCTGTCCCCCTGACAAGCTCCGCCTCCGAGCATGACCTCACACAGCTGTCCCCCTGACAAGCTCTGCCTGCGAGCATGACCTCCCACACCTGTCCCCCTGACAAGCTCCGCCTCCGAGCATGACCTCACACACCTGTCCCCCTGACAAGCTCCGCCTCCCAGCATGACCTCACACACCTGTCCCCCTGACAAGCTCCGCCTACGAGCATGACCTCACACACCTGTCCCCCTGACAAGCTCCGCCTCCGAACATGACCTCACACACCTGTCCCCCTCACAAGCTCCGCCTCTGAACATGACCTCACACACCTGTCCCCTGACAAGCTCCGCCTCTGAACATGACCTCACACACCTGTCCCCCTGACAAGCTCCGCCTCCGAGCATGACCTCACACAGCTGTCCCCTGACAAGCTCCGCCTCCGACACGACCTCACACACCTGTGCCCCTCACAGGCTCCGCCTCCTC